>OY744560.1:5273704-5561041 GCA_963556235.1 Cryptophagus acutangulus
TAACTTTTTTTAATAACTTTTACAAAAACTAATATTTTTTAAAAATAGTAAAAAGCATCGTGTTGCATACATCAAGGGCTTTCCAACAGTGTGTCTACTTGTATATTTTATTACGTTTTTATTTATTTATTTTATTAATTTATAAAATTTGAAATAATAACTTCGGCCATTTTTAATAACTTTGATGCAAATATTTATTTTTAAAAAATTTAAAAAGCATCGTGTTGCCTACATCAAGAGCTTTCAGACAGTATGTCTACTTGTATATTTTATTACGTTTTTAATAATTTATTTTAAAAAAAATTATAATTTGAAATAATAACTTGGGCACTTTTTAATAACTTTGATGCAAATTAATATTTTTTGAAAATTCAAAAAACATCGTGTTGCATACATCAAGGGCTTTCCAACAGTGGTATCTAATTGTATATTTTAATACGTTTTTAATTATTTATTTAAAAAATTTATAAAATTTGAAATAATAACTTCGGCTATTTTTAATAACTTTGATGCAAATTAATATTTTTTCTAAATTCAAAAAGCATCGTGTTGCATACATCAAGGGCTTTCGAACAGTATGTCTACTTGTATATTTTATTACGTTTTTAATTATTTGTTTTAAAAACTCATCAAATTTGAAATAATAACTTGGGCACTTTTTAATAACTTTTATTCAAATTAATCTTTTTCAAAAATTTAAAACGCATTGTGTTGCATACATCAAGGGCTTTCCAACAATATGTCTACTGGTATATTTTTTATGTTTTTAATTATTTATTTTAAAAATTCATAAAATTTTAAATAATAACTTGGGTACTTTTTAATAACTTTTATTCAAATTAATATTTTTCAAAAATTTAAAACGCATCGTGTTGCATACATCAAGAGCTTTTTAACAGTATGTCTTCATGTATATTTTTTTACGTTTTTAATTATTTATTTTAAAAATTCATAAAATTTTAAATAATAATTTGGGCACTTTTTAATAACTTTGATGCAAATTAATGTTTTTTAAAAATTCAAAAAGCATTGTGTTTCATACATCAAGGGCTTCCTAACAGTGTGTCTACTTGTATATTTTATTACGTTTTTATTTACTTATTTTATTAATTTATAAAATTTGAAATAATAACTTCGGCCATTTTTACTAACTTTGATGAAAATATATTTTTTTTAAAAATTCAAAAAAAATTGTGTTGCATACATCAAGGGCTTTCCAACAGTGGTGTCCACTTGTATATTTTATTACGTTTTTAATTATTTATTTAAAAAATTTATAATTTTGAAATAATAACTTCGGCCATTTTTAATAATTTTAATGCAAATTAATGTTTTTTCTAAATTCAAAAAGCATCGTGTTGCATACATCAAGGGCTTTTGAACAGTATGTCTACTTGTATATTTTTTATGTTTTTAATTATTTAATTTAAAAATTTATAAAATTTTAAATAATAACTTGGGCACTTTTTAATAACTATGATGCAAATTAATATTTTTTTAAAATTCAAAAAGCATCGTGTTGCATACATCAAGGGCTTTCCAACATTATGTCTACTTGTGTATTTTATTACGTTTTTAATTATTTATTTTAAAAATTTATAAAATTTGAAATAATAACTTCGGCTATTTTTAATAACTTTGATGCAAATTAATATTTATTAAAAATTCAAAAAGCATCGTATTGCATACATCAAGGGCTTTCCAGCAGTATGTTCACTTGTAAAATTTTTTGATGTTTTTAATTATTTATTTCAAAAATTTATCAAATTTGAAATAATAACTTCGGCACTTTTTAATAACTTTTACGAAAATTAATATTTTTCAAAATATCAAAAAGCATCGTGTTGCATACATTATGTGATTTCCAACAGTATGTGTACTTGTATGTTTTATTACGTTTTAAATGATTTATTTTAAAAACTCATCAAATTTGAAATAATAACTTGGGCACTTTTTAATAACTTTTATTCAAATTAATATTTTTCAAAAATTTAAAACGCATTGGGTTGCATACATCAAGGACTTTCCAACAGTATGTCTACTTCTATATTTTTTTACGTTTTTAATTATTTATTTTAAAAATTTATAAAATTTGAAATAATAACTTCGGGCATTTTTAATAACTTTGATGCCAATTAGTATTTTTTAAAAATTCAAAAGGCATCGTGTTGCATACATCAAGGACTTTCTAACATTATGTCTACTTGTGAATGTTATTGGGTTTTTAATTATTTATTTTAAGAATTTATAAAATTTGAAATAATAACTTCGGCTATTTTTAATAAATGGGAAAGTGATTCTTCTTGAAACTCCATGAATTCGGAGGTGGTGTACTGAGGTACGAGTGAAAGTCATTTGTTCAAAAGACAACAATACTTTTTAATATGTTCGACGCGTTTCGAGCTACAAGCTCATCATCAGGAAACAATTAACGATTGTTAAATTACAAAAAGGTAAATAAGAAGATTATTTTGAGCATCACAATTGTGGACAGCAAATTCACTGGCAACATCACAAGTTTTTGATTGAAAACAGTAGTTTGAAAGCCTAATTAGCCATATCAGAAGGCCCTTTTAATTAGTCAAATTTGAAGCGGTATTTTGAAAGCACAATATCAACATCGAAATCACTTAAAACTAGAGATAAACTGGTTGCAACAGTTACAATTTAAATTACAATTTAAAATTAAGTTTAATTTTAATAAATTAGATTAAAATTAATAAATAAATAATTTAATTAAAAAACGCGACCAGCGCGTGGTCTGACTAGGAATCTTTTGTCAAAAGATTCCTAGTCAGACCACGCGCTGGTCGCGTTTTTTTTTAATTAAATTATTTATTTATTAATTTTAATCTAATTTAATAACTTTGATGCAAATTAATGTTTTTTAAAAATTCAAAAAGCATTGTGTTTCATACATAAAGGGGTTTCCAACAGTGTGTCTACTTGTATATTTTATTACGTTTTTATTTATTTATTTTATTAATTTATAAAATTTGAAATAATAACTTCGGCCATTTTTACTAACTTTGATGAAAATATATTTTTTTTAAAAATTCAAAAAAAATTGTGTTGCATACATCAAGGGCTTTCCAACAGTGGTGTCCACTTGTATATTTTATTACGTTTTTAATTATTTATTTAAAAAATTTATAAAATTTGAAATAATAACTTCGGCCATTTTTAATAATTTTGATGCAAATTAATATTTTTTTTTAAATTCAAAAAGCATCGTGTTGCATACATCAAGGGCTTTTGAACAGTATGTCTACTTGTATATTTTTTATGTTTTTAATTATTTAATTTAAAAATTCATAAAATTTTAAATAATAACTTGGGCACTTTTTAATAACTATGATGCAAATTAATATTTTTTTAAAATTCAAAAAGCATCGTGTTGCATACATCAAGGGCTTTCCAACATTATGTCTATTTGTGTATTTTATTACGTTTTTAATTATTTATTTTAAAAATTTATAAAATTTGAAATAATAACTTCGGCTATTTTTAATAACTTTGATGCAAATTAATATTTATTAAAAATTCAAAAAGCATCGTATTGCATACATCAAGGGCTTTCCAGCAGTATGTTCACTTGTAAAAAATTTTGATGTTTTTAATTATTTATTTCAAAAATTTATCAAATTTGAAATAATAACTTCGGCACTTTTTAATAACTTTTACGAAAATTAATATTTTTCAAAATATCAAAAAGCATCGTGTTGCATACATTATGTGATTTCCAACAGTATGTGTACTTGTATGTTTTATTACGTTTTAAATGATTTATTTTAAAAACTCATCAAATTTGAAATAATAACTTGGGCACTTTTTAATAACTTTTATTCAAATTAATATTTTTCAAAAATTTAAAACGCATTGGGTTGCATACATCAAGGGCTTTCCAACTGTATGTCTACTTGTATATTTTTTATGTTTTTAATTTTTTATTTTAAAAATTCATAAAATTTTCAATAATATCTTGGGTACTTTTTAATAACTTTGATGCAAATTAATATTTTTCAAAATATCAAAAAGCATCGTGTTGGGTACATCAAAGGATTTCCAACAGTATGTCTACTCGTATATTTTGTTACGTTTTTAATTATTTATTTTAAAAATTTATAAAATTTGAAATAATAACTTCGGCCATTTTTAATAACTTTGATGCAAATTAATATTTTTTAAAAATTCAAAAGGCATCGTGTTGCATACATCAAGGGCTTTCCAAAAATGTGTCTACTTGTATATTTTATTAAGTTTTTAATTATTTATTTAAAAAATTTATAAAATTTGAAATAATAACTTGGGCCATTTTTAATAACTTTGATGCAAATTAATATTTTTTTAAAAATTCAAAAAGCATCGTGTTGCATACATCAAATGCTTTCCAGCAGTGTGTTTTCTTGTAAATTTTTTTATGTTTTTAATTATTTATTTCAAAAATTTATCAAATTTGAAATAATAACTTGGGCACTTTTTAATAACTTTTATTCAAATTAATATTTTTCAAAAATTTAAAACGCATCGTGTTGCTTACATCAAGGACTTTCCAACAGTATGTCTACTTGTATATTTTTTATGTTTTTAATTATTTATTTTAAAAATTCATAAAATTTTAAATAATAACTTGGGTACTTTTTAATAACTTTGATGCAAATTAATGTTTTTTAAAAATTCAAAAAGCATCGTGTTGCATACATCAAGGGCTTTCCAAAAATGTGTCCACTTATATATTTTATTAAATTTTTAATTATTTATTTAAATATTTTATAAAATTTGAAATAATAACTTGGGCCATTTTTAAAAACTTTGATGCAAATTAATTTTTTTAAAAAAATTCAAAAAGCATCGTGTTGCATACATCAAGGGCTTTCCAACAGTATATCTACTTGTTTATTTTATTACGTTTTAAATGATTTATTTCAAAAACTCATAAAATTTGAAATAATAACTTGGGCACTTTTTAATAACTTTTATTCAAATTAATATTTTTCAAATATTTAAAACGTATCGTGTTGCATACATTAAGGGCTTTCCAACAATGTGCCTACTTGTATATTTTATTACGATTTTATTTATTATTTAATTAATTTATAAAATTTGAAATAATAACTTTGGCACTTTTTAAAAACTTTTACGTAAATTAATATTTTTCAAAAATTCAAAAAGCATCGTGTTGCATACATCAAGGGCTTTCCAACAGTGTATCTACTTGTATATTTTATTACGTTTTTAATTATTTATTTTAAAAATTTATAAAAGTTGAAATAATAACTTCGGCCATTTTTAATTACTTTGATGCAAACTAATATTTTTTAAAAATTCAAAAAGCATGGTGTTGCCTACATCAAGGGCTTTCTAAAAATGTGTCTACTTGTATATTTTATTACGTTTTTAATTATTTATTTAAAAAATTTATAAAATTTGAAATAATAACTTGGGCCATTTTTAATTACTTTGATGCAAATTAATATTTTTTTAAAAATTCAAAAAGCATCGTGTTGCATACATCAAGGGCTTTCCAGCAGTATGTTTTCTTGTCAACTTTTTTATGTTTTTAATTATTTATTTCAAAAATTTATCAAATTTGAAATAATAACTTTTTTTAATAACTTTTACAAAAACTAATATTTTTTAAAAATATTAAAAAGCATCGTGTTGCATACATCAAGGGCTTTCCAACAGTGTGTCTACTTGTAAATTTTATTACGTTTTTATTTATTTATTTTATTAATTTATAAAATTTGAAATAATAACTTCGGCCTTTTTTAATAACTTTGATGCAAATATTTATTTTTAAAAAATTTATAAAGCATCGTGTTGCCTACATCAAGAGCTTTCCAACAGTATGTCTACTTGTATATTTTATTACGTTTTTTATTACGTTGTATATTTTATTAAAATTTTATAAAATTTGAAATAATAACTTCGGCCATTTTTAATAACTTTGATGCAAATTAATATTTTTTCTAAATTCAAAAAGCATCGTGTTGCATACATCAAGGGATTTCCAACAGTATGTCTACTTGTATATTTTATTACGTTTTTAAATATTTATTTTAAAAACTCATCAAATTTGAAATAATAACTTGGGCACTTTTTAATAACTTTTATTCAAATTAATATTTTTCAAAACTTTAAAACGTATCGTGTTGCATACATCAAGGACTTTCCAACAGTATGTCTACTTGTATATTTTTTATGTTTTTAATTATTTGATTTAAAAATTCATAAAATTTTAAATAATAACTTGGGTACTTTTTAATAACTTTGATGCAAATTAATGTTTTTTAAAAATTCAAATAGCATCGTGTTGCATACATCAAGGGCTTTCCAAAAATGTGTCCACTTGTATATTTTATTAAGTTTTTAATTATTTATTTAAATATTTTATAAAATTTGAAATAATAACTTGGGCCATTTTTAAAAACTTTGATGCAAATTAATTTTTTTTTAAAAATTCAAAAAGCATCGTGTTGCATACATCAAGGGCATTCCAACAGTATATCTACTTGTTTATTTTATTACGTTTTAAATGATTTATTTTAAAAACTCATCAAATTTGAAATAATAACTTGGGCACTTTTTAATAACTTTTATTCAAATTAAAATTTTTCAAAAATTTAAAACGCATCGTGTTGCATACATCAAGAGCTTTTTAACAGTATGTCTTCATGTATATTTTTTTACGTTTTTAATTATTTATTTTAAAAATTCATAAAATTTTAAATAATAATTTGGGCACTTTTTAATAACTTTAATGCAAATTAATGTTTTTTAAAAATTCAAAAAGCATTGTGTTTCATACATCAAGGGCTTTCCAACAGTGGTGTCCACTTGTATATTTTATTACGTTTTTAATTATTTATTTAAAAAATTTATAAAATTTGAAATAATAACTTCGGCCATTTTTAATAATTTTGATGCAAATTAATGTTTTTTATAAATTCAAAAAGCATCGTGTTGCATACATCAAGGGCTTTCCAACATTATGTCTACTTGTGTATTTTATTACGTTTTTAATTATTTATTTTAAAAATTTATAAAATTTGAAATAATAACTTCGGCTATTTTTAATAACTTTGATGCAAATTAATATTTATTAAAAATTCAAAAAGCATCGTATTGCATACATCAAGGGCTTTCCAGCAGTATGTTCACTTGTAAATTTTTTTGATATTTTTAATTATTTATTTCAAAAATTTATCAAATTTGAAATAATAACTTCGGCACTTTTTAATAACTTTTACGAAAATTAATATTTTTCAAAATATCAAAAAGCATCGTGTTGCATACATTATGTGATTTCCAACAGTATGTCTACTTGTATATTTTATTACGTTTTTAATTATTTATTTTAAAAACTCATCAAATTTGAAATAATAACTTGGGCACTTTTTAATAACTTTTATTCAAATTAATATTTTTCAAAAATTTAAAACGCATCGTGTTGCATACATCAAGGGCTTCTTAACAGTATGTCTACTTGTATATTTATTTACGTTTTTAATTATTTATTTTACAAATTCATAAAATTTTAAATAATAATTTGGGCACTTTTTAATAACTTTGATGCAAATTAATATTTTTTAAAAATTCAAAAAGCATTGTGTTTCATACATAAAGGGGTTTCCAACAGTGTGTCTACTTGTATATTTTATTACGTTTTTATTTATTTATTTTATTAATTTATAAAATTTGAAATAATAACTTCGGCCATTTTTAATAACTTTGATGAAAATATTTATTTTTTAAAAATTCAAAAAACATCGTGTTGCATACATCAAGGGCTTTCTAACAGTGGTGTTTACTTGTATATTTTATTACGTTTTAAATTATTTATTTAAAATTTTTATAAAATTTGAAATAATAACTTCGGCCATTTTTAATAACTTTGATGCAAATTAATATTTTTTTTTAAATTCAAAAAGCATCGTGTTGCATACATCAAGGGCTTTCGAACAGTATGTCTACTTGTATATTTTATTAGGTTTTTAATTATTTATTTTAAAAACTCATCAAATTTGAAATAATAATTTGGGCACTTTTTAATAACTTTGATGCAAATAAATATTTTTTTAAAATTCAAGAAGCATCGTGTTGCATATATCAAGGGCTTTCCAACATTATGTCTACTTGTGTATTTTATTATGTTTTTAATTATTTATTTTAAAAATTTATAAAATTTGAAATAATAACTTCGGCCATTTTTAATAACTTTGATGCCAATTAGTATTTTTTAAAAATTAAAAAGGCATCGTGTTGCATACAGCAAGGGCTTTCCAGCAGTATGTTCACTTGTAAATTTTTTTTATGTTTTTAATTATTTATTTCAAAAATTTATCAAATTTGAAATAATAACTTCGGCACTTTTTAATAACTTTTACAAAAATTAATATTTTTCAAAATAATAAAAAGCATCGTGTTGCATACATCATGGGATTTCCAACAGTATGTTTACTTGTATATTTTATTACGTTTTAAATAATTTATTTTAAAAACTCATCAAATTTGAAATAATAACTTGGGCACTTTTTAATAACTTTTATTCAAATTAATATTTTTCAAAAATTTAAAACGCATCGGGTTGCAAACATCAAGGGCTTTCGAAGAGTATGTCTACTTGTATATTTTTTATGTTTTTAATTTTTTATTTTAAAAATTCATAAAATTTTAAATAATAACTTGGGCACTTTTTAATAACTTTGATGCAAATAAATATTTTTTAAAAATTCAAAGAGCATCGTGTTGCATACATCAAGGGGTTTCCAACATTATGTCTACTTGTGAATTTTATTAGGTTTTTAATTATTTATTTTAAAAATTTATAAAATTTGAAATAATAACTTCGGCTATTTTTAATAACTTTGATGCAAATTAATATTTTTAAAAAATTCAAAACGCATCGTGTTGCATACATCAAGGGCTTTCCAGCAGTATATTCACTTGTAATTTTTCTATGTTTTTAATTATTTATTTCAAAAATTTATCAAATTTGAAATAATAACTTCGGCACTTTTTAATAACTTTTACGAAAATTAATATTTTTCAAAATATCAAAAAGCATCGTGTTGCATACATCAAAGGATTTCCAACAGTATTTCTACTTGTATATTTTATTACGTTTTTAATTATTTATTTAAAAAATTTATAAAATTTGAAATAAAAACTTCGGCCATTTTTAATAACTTTGATGCAAATTAATATTTTTTTAAATTCAAAAAGCATCGTGTTGCATACATCAAGGGCTTTCGAAGAGTATGTCTACTTGTATATTTTTTATGTTTTTAATTTTTTATTTTAAAAATTCATAAAATTTTAAATAATAACTTGGGTACTTTTTAATAACTTTGATGCAAATTAATATTTTTTAAAAATTCAAAAAGCATCGTGTTGCATACATCAAGGGCTTTTCAGCAGTATGTTCACTTGTAAAAAAAATTATGTTTTTAATTATTTATTTCAAAAATTTATCAAATTTAAAATAATAACTTCGGCACTTTTTAATAACTTTTACGAAAATTAATATTTTTAATAATATCAAAAAGCATCGTGTTGCATACATCAAAGGATTTCCAACAGTATGTCTACTTGTATATTTTATTACGTTTTTAATTATTTATTTTAAAAATTTATAAAATTTAAAATAATAACTTCGGCCATTTTTAATAACTTTGTGCAAATTCATATTTTTTAAAAATTCAAAAGGCATCGTGTTGCATACATCCAGGGCTTCCTAAAAATGTGTCTACTTGTATATTTTATTAAGTTTTTAATTATTTATTTAAAAAAATTATCAAATTTGAAATAACTTGGGCCATTTTTAATAACTTTGATGCAAATTAATATTTTTTTAAAAATTCAAAAAGCATCGTGTTGCATACATCAAGGGCTTTTTAACAGTATGTTTACTTGTATATTTATTTACGTTTTTAATTATTTATTTTAAAAATTCATAAAATTTTAAATAATAATTTGGGCACTTTTTAATAACTTTGATGCAAATTAATATTTTTTAAAAATTCAAAAAGCATTGTGTTTCATACCTAAAGGGGTTTCCAACAGTGTGTCTACTTGTATATTTTATTACGTTTTTATTTATTTATTTTATTAATTTATAAAATTTGAAATAATAACTTCGGCCATTTTTAATAACTTTGATGAAAATATTTATTTTTTAAAAATTCAAAAAACATTGTGTTGCATACATCAAGGGTTTTCCAACAGTGGTGTCTACTTGTATATTTTATTACGTTTTTAATTATTTATTTAAAAAATTTATAAAATTTGAAATAATAACTTCGTCCATTTTTAATAACTTTGATGCAAAATAATGTTTTTTCTAAATTCAAAAAGCATCGTGTTGCATACATCAAGGGCTTTCGAACAGTATGTCTACTTGTATATTTTATTACGTTTTTAATTATTTATTTTAAAAACTCATCAAATTTGAAATAATAACTTGGGCACTTTTTAATAACTTTTATTCAAATTAATCTTTTTCAAAAATTTAAAACGCATCGTGTTGCATACATCAAGGGTTTTTCAACAGAATGTCTACTTGTATATTTTTTATGTTTTTAATTATTTATTTTAAAAATTCATAAAATTTTAAATAATAACTTGGGCACTTTTTAATAACTTTGATGCAAATAAATATTTTTTTAAAATTCAAAAAGCATCGTGTTGCATACATCAAGGGCTTTCCAGCAGTGTGTCTACTTATATATTTTATTACGTTTTAAATGATTTATTTTAAAAACTCATCAAATTTGAAATAATAACTTGGGCACTTTTTAATAACTTTTATTCAAATTAATATTTTTCAAAAATTTAAAACGCATCGGGTTGCATACATCAAGGACTTTCCAACAGTATGTCTACTTGTACATTTTTTTACGTTTTTAATTATTTATTTTAAAAATTTATAAAATTTGAAATAATAACTTCGGCCATTTTTAATAACTTTGATGCCAATTAGTATTTTTTAAAAATTCAAAAGGCATCGTGTTGCCTACAGCAAGGGCTTTCCAACATTATGTCTACTTGTGAATTTTATTAGGTTTTTAATTATTTATTTCAAAAATTTATAAAATTTGAAATAATAACTTCGGCTATTTTTAATAACTTTGATGCAAATTAATATTTTTAAAAAATTCAATACGCATCGTGTTGCATACATCAAGGGCTTTCCAGCAGTAACTTGTAATTTTTTTATGTTTTTAATTATTTATTTCAAAAATTTATCAAATTTGAAATAATAACTTCGGCACTTTTTAATAACTTTTACGAAAATTAATATTTTTCAAAATATCAAAAAGCATTGTGTTGCATACATCAAAGGATTTCAAACAGTATGTCTACTTGTATATTTTATTACGTTTTTAATTATTTATTTTAAAAATTTATAAAATTTGAAATAATAACTTCGGCCATTTTTAATAACTTTGATGCCAATTAGTATTTTTTAAAAATTCAAAAGGCATCGTGTTGCATACAGCAAGGGCTTTCCAACATTATGTCTACTTGTATATTTTATTACGTTTTTAATTATTTATTTAAAAAATTTATAAAATTTGAAATAATAACTTCGGCCATTTTTAATAACTTTGATGCAAATTAATATTTTTTAAAAATTCAAAAATCATCGTGTTGCATACATCAAGGGCTTTTCAAAAATGTGTCTACTTGTATATTTTATTAAGTTTTTAATTATTTATTTAAAAAATTTATAAAATTTGAAATAATAACTTGGGCCATTTTTAATAACTTTGATGCAAATTAATATTCTTTAAAAATTCAAAAATCCTCGTGATGCATACATCAAGGGGTTTCCAACAGTGGTGTCTATTTGTATATTTTATTACGTTTTCAATTATTTATTTTAAAAATTTATAATATTTGAAATAATTACTTCGGAAATTTTTAATAACTTTGATGCAAATTAATATTTTTTAAAAATTCAAAAAGCGTCGTGTTGCATACATCAAGGGCTTTCCAGCAGTATGTTTACTTGTAAAAAAATTTATGTTTTTAATTATTTATTTCAAAAAATTTTCAAATTTGAAATAATAACTTTGGCACTTTTTAATAACTTTTACGAAAATTAATATTTTTCATAATATCAAAAAGCATCGTGTTGCATACTTCAAAGGATTTCCAACAGTATGTCTACTTGTATATTACGTTTTTAATTATTTATTTTAAAAATTTATAAAATTTGAAATAATAACTTCGGCCATTTTTAATAACTTTGATGCAAATTAATATTTTTTAAAAATTCAAAAAGCATCGTGTTACATACATCAAGGGCTTTCCAAAAATGTGTCTACTTGTATATTTTATTAAGTTTTTAATTATTTATTTAAAAAATTTATAAAATTTGAAATAACTTGGGCCATTTTTAATAACTTTGATGCAAATTAATATTTTTTTAAAAATTCAAAAAGCATCGTGTTGCTTACATCAAAGGCTTTCCAGCAGTATGTTTTCTTGAAATTTTTTTTATGTTTTTAATTATTTATTTCAAAAATTTATCAAATTTGAAATAATAACTTCGGCAATTTTTAATAACATTTACAAAAACTAATATTTTTCAAAAATATCAAAAAGCATCGTATTGTATACATCAAGGGCTTTTCAGCAGTATGTCTACTTGTTTATTTTATTACGTCTTAAATGATTTATTTTAAAAACTCATCAAATTTGAAGTAATAACTTGGGCACTTTTTAATAACTTTTATTCAAATTAATATTTTTCAAAAATTTAAAACGCATCGTGTTGCATACGTCAAGGGCTTTTTAACAGTATAACTTTGATGCAAATTAATATTTTTTAAAAATTCAAAAAGCATTGTGTTTTATACATAAAGGGGTTTCCAACAGTGTGTCTACTTGTATATTTTTTTTACGATTTTAATTATTTATTTTAAAAATTTATAAAATTTGAAATAATAACTTCGGTCATTTTTAATAACTTTGATGCCAATTAGTATTTTTTAAAAATTCAAAAAGCATCGTATTGCATACATCAAGGGCTTTCCAGCAGTATATTCACTTGTAATTTTTTTATGTTTTTAATTATTTATTTCAAAAATTTATCAAATTTGAAATAATAACTTCGGCACTTTTTAATAACTTTTACGAAAATTAATATTTTTCAAAATATCAAAAAGCATCGTGTTGCATACATCAAAGGATTTCCAACAGTATTTCTACTTGTATATTTTATAACGTTTTTAATTATTTATTTAAAAAATTTATAAAATTTGAAATAAAAACTTCGGCCATTTTTAATAACTTTGATGCAAATTAATATTTTTTTAAAATTCAAAAAGCATCGTGTTGCATACATCAAGGGCTTTCGAAGAGTATGTCTACTTGTATATTTTTTATGTTTTTAATTTTTTATTTTAAAAATTCATAAAATTTTAAATAATAACTTGGGTACTTTTTAATAACTTTGATGCAAATTAATATTTTTTAAAAAATCAAAAAGCATCGTGTTGCATACATCAAGGGCTTTCCAACATTATGTCTACTTGTGTATTTTATTACGTTTTTAATTATTTATTTTAAAAGTTTATAATATTTGAAATAATAACTTCGGCTATTTTTAATAACTTTGATGCAAATTAATATTTTTTAAAAATTCAAAAAGCATCGTGTTGCATACATCAAGGGCTTTCCAGCAGTATATTCACTTGTAATTTTTTTATGTTTTTAATTATTTATTTCAAAAATTTATCAAATTTGAAATAATAACTTCGGCACTTTTTAATAACTTTTACGAAAATTAATATTTTTCAAAATATCAAAAAGCATCGTGTTGCATACATCAAAGGATTTCCAACAGTATTTCTACTTGTATATTTTATTACGTTTTTAATTATTTATTTAAAAAATTTATAAAATTTGAAATAAAAACTTCGGCCATTTTTAATAACTTTGATGCAAATTAATATTTTTTTTAAATTCAAAAAGCATCGTGTTGCATACATCAAGGGCTTTCGAAGAGTATGTCTACTTGTATATTTTTTATGTTTTTAATTTTTTATTTTAAAAATTCATAAAATTTTAAATAATAATTTGGGTACTTTTTAATAACTTTGATGCAAATTAATATTTTTTAAAAAATCAAAAAGCATCGTGTTGCATACATCAAGGGCTTTCCAACAGTATGTCTACTTGTGAATTTTATTACGTTTTTAATTATTTATTTTAAAAATTTATAAAATTTGAAATAATAACTTCGGCTATTTTTAATAACTTGGATGCAAATTAATATTTTTTAAAAATTCAAAAAGCATCGTATTGCATACATCAAGGGCTTTCCAGCAGTATATTCACTTGTAATTTTTTTTATGTTTTTAATTATTTATTTCAAAAATTTATCAAATTTGAAATAATAACTTCGGCACTTTTTAATAACTTTTACGAAAATTAATATTTTTCAAAATATCAAAAAGCATCGTGTTGCATACATCAAAGGATTTCCAACAGTATTTCTACTTGTATATTTTATTACGTTTTACATTATTTATTTAAAAAATTTATAAAATTTGAAATAAAAACTTCGGCCATTTTTAATAACTTTGATGCAAATTAATATTTTTCTTAAATTCAAAAAGCATCGTGTTGCATACATCAAGGGCTTTCGAAGAGTATGTCTACTTGTATATTTTTTATGTTTTTAATTTTTAATTTTAAAAATTCATAAAATTTTAAATAATAACTTGGGTACTTTTTAATAACTTTGATGCAAATTAATATTTTTTAAAAAATCAAAAAGCATCGTGTTGCGTACATCAAGGGCTTTCCAACATTATGTCTACTTGTGTATTTTATTACGTTTTTAATTATTTATTTTAAAAGCTTATAATATTTGAAATAATAACTTCGGCTATTTTTAATAACTTTGATGCAAATTAATATTTTTTAAAAATTCAAAAAGCATCGTGTTGCATACATCAAGGGCTTTCCAGCAGTATGTTGACTTGTAAAAAAAATTATGTTTTTAATTATTTATTTCAAAAATTTATCAAATTTAAAATAATAACTTCGGCACTTTTTAATAACTTTTACGAAAATTAATATTTTTCATAATATCAAAAAGCATCGTGTTGCATACATCAAAGGATTTCCAACAGTATGTCTACTTGTATATTTTATTACGTTTTTAATTATTTATTTTAAAAATTTATAAAATTTGAAATAATAACTTCGGCCATTTTTAATAACTTTGATGCAAATTCATATTTTTTAAAAATTCAAAAGGCATCGTGTTGCATACATCCAGGGCTTCCCAAAAATGTGTCTACTTGTATATTTTATTAAGTTTTTAATTATTTATTTAAAAAATTTATCAAATTTGAAATAACTTGGGCCATTTTTTATAACTTTGATGCAAATTAATATTTTTTTAAAAATTCAAAAAGCATCGTGTTGCATACATCAAGGGCTTTTTAACAGTATGTTTACTTGTATATTTATTTACGTTTTTAATTATTTATTTTAAAAATTCATAAAATTTTAAATAATAATTTGGGCACTTTTTAATAACTTTGATGCGAATTAATATTTTTTAAAAATTCAAAAATCATTGTGTTTCATACCTAAAGGGGTTTCCAACAGTGTGTCTACTTGTATATTTTATTACGTTTTTATTTATTTATTTTATTAATTTATAAAATTTGAAATAATAACTTCGGCCATTTTTAATAACTTTGATGAAAATATTTATATTTTAAAAATTCAAAAAACATTGTGTTGCATACATCAAGGGTTTTCCAACAGTGGTGTCTACTTGTATATTTTATTACGTTTTTAATTATTTATTTAAAAAATTTATAAAATTTGAAATAATAACTTCGTCCATTTTTAACAACTTTGATGCAAAATAATGTTTTTTCTAAATTCAAAAAGCATCGTGTTGCATACATCAAGGGCTTTCGAACAGTATGTCTACTTGTATATTTTATTACGTTTTTAATTATTTATTTTAAAAACTCATCAAATTTGAAATAATAACTTGGGCACTTTTTAATAACTTTTATTCAAATTAATCTTTTTCAAAAATTTAAAACGCATCGTGTTGCATACATCAAGGGTTTTTCAACAGAATGTCTACTTGTATATTTTTTATGTTTTTAATTATTTATTTTAAAAATTCATAAAATTTTAAATAATAACTTGGGCACTTTTTAATAACTTTGATGCAAATAAATATTTTTTTAAAATTCAAAAAGCATCGTGTTGCATACATCAAGGGCTTTCCAGCAGTGTGTCTACTTATATATTTTATTACGTTTTAAATGATTTATTTTAAAAACTCATCAAATTTGAAATAATAACTTGGGCACTTTTTAATAACTTTTATTCAAATTAATATTTTTCAAAAATTTAAAACGCATCGGGTTGCATACATCAAGGACTTTCCAACAGTATGTCTACTTGTACATTTTTTTACGTTTTTAATTATTTATTTTAAAAATTTATAAAATTTGAAATAATAACTTCGGCCATTTTTAATAACTTTGATGCCAATTAGTATTTTTTAAAAATTCAAAAGGCATCGTGTTGCATACAGCAAGGGCTTTCCAACATTATGTCTACTTGTGAATTTTATTAGGTTTTTAATTATTTATTTCAAAAATTTATAAAATTTGAAATAATAACTTCGGCTATTTTTAATAATTTTGATGCAAATTAATATTTTTAAAAAATTCAAAACGCATCGTGTTGCATACATCAAGGGCTTTCCAGCAGTAACTTGTAATTTTTTTATGTTTTTAATTATTTATTTCAAAAATTTATCAAATTTGAAATAATAACTTCGGCACTTTTTAATAACTTTTACGAAAATTAATATTTTTCAAAATATCAAAAAGCATTGTGTTGCATACATCAAAGGATTTCAAACAGTATGTCTACTTGTATATTTTATTACGTTTTTAATTATTTATTTTAAAAATTTATAAAATTTGAAAGAATAACTTCGGCCATTTTTAATAACTTTGATGCAAATTAATATTTTTTAAAAATTCAAAAAACATCGTGTTGCATACATCAACGGCTTTCCAAAAATGTGTCTACTTGTAAGTAACTTGTAAGTAACTTTGATGCAAATTAATATTCTTTAAAAATTCAAAAATCCTCGTGATGCATACACCAAGGGGTTTCCAACAGTGGTGTCTATTTGTATATTTTATTACGTTTTCAATTATTTATTTTAAAAATTTATAATATTTGAAATAATTACTTCGGAAATTTTTAATAACTTTGATGCAAATTAATATTTTTTAAAAATTCAAAAAGCGTCGTGTTGCATACATCAAGGGCTTTCCAGCAGTATGTTTACTTGTAAAAAAATTTATGTTTTTAATTATTTATTTCAAAAAATTTTCAAATTTGAAATAATAACTTTGGGACTTTTTAATAACTTTTACGAAAATTAATATTTTTCATAATATCAAAAAGCATCGTGTTGCATACTTCAAAGGATTTCCAACAGTATGTCTACTTGTATATTACGTTTTTAATTATTTATTTTAAAAATTTATAAAATTTGAAATAATAACTTCGGCCATTTTTAATAACTTTGATGCAAATTAATATTTTTTAAAAATTCAAAAAGCATCGTGTTACATACATCAAGGGCTTTCCAAAAATGTGTCTACTTGTATATCTTATTAAGTTTTTAATTATTTATTTAAAAAATTTATAAAATTTGAAATAACTTGGGCCATTTTTAATAACTTTGATGCAAATTAATATTTTTTTAAAAATTCAAAAAGCATCGTGTTGCATACATCAAGGGCTTTTTAACAGTATGTTTACTTGTATATTTATTTACGTTTTTAATTATTTATTTTAAAAATTCATAAAATTTTAAATAATAATTTGGGCACTTTTTAATAACTTTGATGCAAATTAATATTTTTTAAAAATTCAAAAAGCATTGTGTTTCATACCTAAAGGGGTTTCCAACAGTGTGTCTACTTGTATATTTTATTACGTTTTTATGTATTTATTTTATTAATTTATAAAATTTGAAATAATAACTTCGGCCATTTTTAATAACTTTGATAAAAATATTTATTTTTTAAAAATTCAAAAAACATTGTGTTGCATACATCAAGGGTTTTCCAACAGTGGTGTCTACTTGTATATTTTATTACGTTTTTAATTATTTATTTAAAAAATTTATAAAATTTGAAATAATAACTTCGGCCATTTTTAATAACTTTGATGCAAATTAATGTTTTTTCTAAATTCAAAAAGCATCGTGTTGCATACATCAAGGGCTTTCGAACAGTATGTCTACTTGTATATTTTATTACGTTTTTAATTATTTATTTTAAAAACTCATCAAATTTAAAATAATAATAACTTGGGCACTTTTTAATAACTTTTATTCAAATTAATCTTTTTCAAAAATTTAAAACGCATCGTGTTGCATACATCAAGGGTTTTTCAACAGAATATCTACTTGTATATTTTTTATGTTTTTAATTTTTTATTTTAAAAATTCATAAAATTTTAAATAATAACTTGGGCACTTTTTAATAACTTTGATGCAAATAAATATTTTTTTAAAATTCAAAAAGCATCGTGTTGCATACATCAAGGGCTTTCCAGCAGTATGTCTACTTGTATATTTTATTACGTTTTAAATGATTTATTTTAAAAACTCATCAAATTTGAAATAATAACTTGGGCACTTTTTAATAACTTTTATTCAAATTAATATTTTTCAAAAATTTAAAACGCATCGGGTTGCATACATCAAGGACTTTCCAACAGTATGTCTACTTGTACATTTTTTTACGTTTTTAATTATTTATTTTAAAAATTTATAAAATTTGAAATAATAACTTCGGCCATTTTTAATAACTTTGATGCCAATTAGTATTTTTTAAAAATTCAAAAAGCATCGAGTTGCCTACAGCAAGGGCTTTCCAACATTATGTCTTTTTGTGAATTTTATTAGGTTTTTAATTATTTATTTTAAAAATTTATAAAATTTGAAATAATAACTTCGGCTATTTTTAATAACTTTGATGCAAAAGAATATTTTTAAAAAATTCAAAACGCATCGTGTTGCATACATCAAGGGCTTTCCAGCAGTAACTTGTAATTTTTTTATGTTTTTAATTATTTATTTCAAAAATTTATCAAATTTGAAATAATAACTTCGGCACTTTTTAATAACTTTTACGAAAATTAATATTTTTCAAAATATCAAAAAGCATTGTGTTGCATACATCAAAGGATTTCCAACAGTATGTCTACTTGTATATTTTATTACGTTTTTAATTATTTATTTTAAAAATTTATAAAATTTGAAAGAATAACTTCGGCCATTTTTAATAACTTTGATGCAAATTAATATTCTTTAAAAATTCAAAAATCCTCGTGATGCATACATCAAGGGGTTTCCAACAGTGGTGTCTACTTGTATATTTTATTACGTTTTTAATTATTTAATTTAAAAACTCATCAAATTTGAAATAATAACTTGGGCACTTTTTAATAACTTTTATTCAAATTAAGCTTTTTCAAAAATTTAAAACGCATCGTGTTGCATACATCAAGGGTTTTTCAACAGTATGTCTACTTGTATATTTTTTATGTTTTTAATTATTTATTTTAAAAAATCATAAAATTTTAAATAATAACTTGGGCACTTTTTAATAACTTTGATGCAAATAAATATTTTTTTAAAATTCAAAAAGCATCGTGATGCATACATAAAGGGCTTTTCAGCAGTATGTTCACTTGTAAAAAAAATTTATGTTTTTAATTATTTATTTCAAAAATTTATCAAATTTGAAATAATAACTTCGGCACTTTTTAATAACTTTTACGAAATTTAATATTTTTCAAAATATCAAAAGGCATAGTGTTGCATACATCATGGGATTTCCAACAGTATGTCTACTTGTATATTTTATTACGTTTTAAATGATTTATTTTAAAAACTCATCAAATTTGAAATAATAACTTGGGCACTTTTTAATAACTTTTATTCAAATTAATATTTTTCAAAAATTTCAAACGCATCGGGTTGCATACATCAAGGACTTTCCAACAGTATGTCTACTTGTACATTTTTTTTACGTTTTTAATTATTTATTTTAAAAATTTATAAAATTTGAAATAATAACTTCGGCCATTTTTAATAACTTTGATGCCAATTAGTATTTTTTAAAAATTCAAAAGGCATCGTGTTGCATACAGCAAGGGCTTTCCAACATGATGTCTACTTGTATATTTTATTACGTTTTTAATTATTTATTTAAAAAAGTTATAAAATTTGAAATAATAACTTCGGCCATTTTTAATAACTTTGATGCAAATTAATATTTTTTAAAAATTCAAAAATCATCGTGTTGCATACATCAAGATCTTTTCAAAAATGTGTCTACTTGTATATTTTATTAAGTTTTTAATTATTTATTTAAAAAATTTATAAAATTTGAAATAATAACTTGGGCCATTTTTAATAACTTTGATGCAAATTAATATTCTTTAAAAATTCAAAAATCCTCGTGATGCATACATCAAGGGGTTTCCAACAGTGGTGTCTACTTGTATATTTTATTACGTTTTCAATTATTCATTTTAAAAATTTATAATATTTGAAATAATTACTTCGGGAATTTTTAATAACTTTGATGCAAATTAATATTTTTTAATAATTCAAAAAGCGTCGTGTTGCATACATCAAGGGCTTTCCATCAGTATGTTCACTTGTAAAAAAAATTTATGTTTTTAATTATTTATTTCAAAAAATTTTCAAATTTGAAATAATAACTTTGGCACTTTTTAATAACTTTTACGAAAATTAATATTTTTCATAATATCAAAAAGCATCGTGTTGCATACTTCAAAGGATTTCCAACAGTATGTCTACTTGTATATTACGTTTTTAATTATTTATTTTAAAAATTTATAAAATTTGAAATAATAACTTTGGCCATTTTTAATAACTTTGATGCAAATTAATATTTTTTAAAAATTCAAAAGGCATCGTGTTGCATACATCAAGGGCTTTCCAAAAATGTGTCTACTTGTATATTTTATTAAGTTTTTAATTATTTATTTAAAAAATTTATAAAATTTGAAATAACTTGGGCCATTTTTAATAACTTTGATGCAAATTAATATTTTTTTAAAAATTCAAAAAGCATCGTATTGCTTACATCAAAGGTTTTCTAGCAGTATGTTTTCTTGAAAATTTTTTTATGTTTTTAATTATTTATTTCAAAAATTTATCAAATTTGAAATAATAACTTCGACAATTTTTAATAACATTTACAAAAACTAATATTTTTCAAAAATATCAAAAAGCATCGTATTGTATACATCAAGGGCTTTTCAGCAGTATGTCTACTTGTTTATTTTATTACGTCTTAAATGATTTATTTTAAAAACTCATCAAATTTGAAATAATAACTTGGGCACTTTTTAATAACTTTTATTCAAATTAATATTTTTCAAAAATTTAAAACGCATCGTGTTGCATTCATCAAGGGCTTTTTAACAGTATAACTTTGATGCAAATTAATATTTTTTTAAAATTCAAAAAGCATTGTGTTTTATACATAAAGGGGTTTCCAACAGTGTGTCTACTTGTATATTTTTTTTGCGTTTTTAATTATTTATTTTAAAAATTTATAAAATTTGAAATAATAACTTCGGCCATTTTTAATAACTTTGATGCCAATTAGTATTTTTTAAAAATTCAAAAGGCATCGTGTTGCATACAGCAAGGGCTTTCCAACATTATGTCTACTTATGAATTTTATTACGTTTTTAATTATTTATTTTAAAAATTTATAAAATTTGAAATAATAACTTCGGCTATTTTTAATAACTTTGATGCAAATTAATATTTTTTAAAAATTCAAAAAGCATCGTATTGCATACATCAAGGGCTTTCCAGCAGTATGTTCACTTGTAATTTTTTTATGTTTTTAATTATTTATTTCAAAAATTTATCAAATTTGAAATAATAACTTCGGCACTTTTTAATAACTTTTACGAAAATTAATATTTTTCAAAATATCAAAAAGCATCGTGTTGCATACATCAAAGGAATTCCAACAGTATGTCTACTTATATATTTTATTACGTTTTTAATTATTTATTTTAAAAATTTATAAAATTTGAAATAATAACTTCGGCCATTTTTAATAACTTTGATGCCAATTAGTATTTTTTAAAAATTCAAAAGGCATCGTGTTGCATACAGCAAGGGCTTTCCAACATTATGTCTACTTGTGAATTTTATTACGTTTTTAATTATTTATTTTAAAAATTTATAAAATTTGAAATAATAACTTCGGCTATTTTTAATAACTTTGATGCAAATTAATATTTTTTAAAAATTCAAAAAGCATCGTATTGCATACATCAAGGGCTTTCCAGCAGTATGTTCACTTGTAATTTTTTTATGTTTTTAATTATTTATTTCAAAAATTTATCAAATTTGAAATAATAACTTCGGCACTTTTTAATAACTTTTACGAAAATTAATATTTTTCAAAATATCAAAAAGCATCGTGTTGCATACATCAAAGGAATTCCAACAGTATGTCTACTTATATATTTTATTACGTTTTTAATTATTTATTTTAAAAATTTATAAAATTTGAAATAATAACTTCGGCCATTTTTAATAACTTTGATGCAATTTAATATTTTTTAAAAATTCAAAAAACATCGTGTTGCATACATCAAGGGCTTTCCAACATTATGCCTAATTGTAAATTTTATTACGTTTTTAATTATTTATTTTAAAAATTTATAAAATTTGAAATAATAACTTCGGCTATTTTTAATAACTTTGATGCAAATTAATATTTTTTAAAAATTCAAAAAGCATCGTGTTGCATACATCAAGGGCTTTCCAGCAGTATGTGCACTTGTAATTTTTTATGTTTTTAAATATTTATTTCAAAAATTTATCAAATTTGAAATAATAACTTCGGCACTTTTTAATAACTTTTACGAAAATTAATATTTTTCAAAATATCAAAAAGCATTGTGTTGCATACATCAAAGGATTTTCAACAGTATGTCTACTTGTATATTTTATTACGTTTTTAATTATTTAATTTAAAAATTTATAAAATTTGAAAGAATAACTTCGGCCATTTTTAATAACTTTGATGCAAATTAATATTTTTTAAAAATTCAAAAAGCATCGTGTTGCATACATCAAGGGCTTTCCAAAAATGTGTCTACTTGTATATTTTATTAAGTTTTTAATTATTTATTTAAAAAATTTATAAAATTTGAAATAATAACTTGGGCCATTTTTAATAACTTTGATGCAAATTAATATTTTTTAATAATTCAAAAAGCGTCGTGTTGCATACATCAAGGGCTTTCCAGCAGTATGTTCACTTGTAAAAAAAATTTATGTTTTTAATTATTTATTTCAAAAAATTTTCAAATTTGAAATTATAACTTTGGCACTTTTTAATAACTTTTACGAAAATTAATATTTTTCATAATATCAAAAAGCATCGTGTTGCATACTTCAAAGGATTTCCAACAGTATGTCTACTTGTATATTACGTTTTTAATTATTTATTTTAAAAATTTATAAAATTTGAAATAATAACTTCGGCCATTTTTAATAACTTTGATGCAAATTAATATTTTTTAAAAATTCAAAAGGCATCGTGTTGCATACATCAAGGGCTTTCCAAAAATGTGTCTACTTGTATATTTTATTAAGTTTTTAATTATTTATTTAAAAAATTTATAAAATTTGAAATAACTTGGGCCATTTTTAATAACTTTGATGCAAATTAATATTTTTTTAAAAATTCAAAAAGCATCGTGTTGCTTACATCAAAGGCTTTCCAGCAGTATGTTTTCTTGAAAATTTTTTTATGTTTTTAATTATTTATTTCAAAAATTTATCAAATTTGAAATAATAACTTCGGCAATTTTTAATAACATTTACAAAAACTAATATTTTTCAAAAATATCAAAAAGCATCGTATTGTATACATCAAGGGCTTTTCAGCAGTATGTCTACTTGTTTATTTTATTACGTCTTAAATGATTTATTTTAAAAACTCATCAAATTTGAAATAATAACTTGGGCACTTTTTAATAACTTTTATTCAAATTAATATTTTTCAAAAATTTAAAACGCATCGTGTTGCATACATCAAGGGCTTTTTAACAGTATAACTTTGATGCAAATTAATATTTATTAAAAATTCAAAAAGCATTGTGTTTTATACATAAAGGGGTTTCCAACAGTGTGTCTACTTGTATATTTTTTTTACGTTTTTAATTATTTATTTTAAAAATTTATAAAATTTGAAATAATAACTTCGGCCATTTTTAATAACTTTGATGCCAATTAGTATTTTTTAAAATTTCAAAAAGGATTGTATTGCATACATCAAGGGCTTTTCAGCAGTATATTCACTTGTAATTTTTTTATGTTTTTAATTATTTATTTCAAAAATTTATCAAATTTGAAATAATAACTTCGACAATTTTTAATAACATTTACAAAAACTAATATTTTTCAAAAATATCAAAAAGCATCGTATTGTATACATCAAGGGCTTTTCAGCAGTATGTCTACTTGTTTATTTTATTACGTCTTAAATGATTTATTTTAAAAACTCATCAAATTTGAAATAATAACTTGGGCACTTTTTAATAACTTTTATTCAAATTAATATTTTTCAAAAATTTAAAACGCATCGTGTTGCATTCATCAAGGGCTTTTTAACAGTATAACTTTGATGCAAATTAATATTTTTTTAAAATTCAAAAAGCATTGTGTTTTATACATAAAGGGGTTTCCAACAGTGTGTCTACTTGTATATTTTTTTTGCGTTTTTAATTATTTATTTTAAAAATTTATAAAATTTGAAATAATAACTTCGGCCATTTTTAATAACTTTGATGCCAATTAGTATTTTTTAAAAATTCAAAAGGCATCGTGTTGCATACAGCAAGGGCTTTCCAACATTATGTCTACTTATGAATTTTATTACGTTTTTAATTATTTATTTTAAAAATTTATAAAATTTGAAATAATAACTTCGGCTATTTTTAATAACTTTGATGCAAATTAATATTTTTTAAAAATTCAAAAAGCATCGTATTGCATACATCAAGGGCTTTCCAGCAGTATGTTCACTTGTAATTTTTTTATGTTTTTAATTATTTATTTCAAAAATTTATCAAATTTGAAATAATAACTTCGGCACTTTTTAATAACTTTTACGAAAATTAATATTTTTCAAAATATCAAAAAGCATCGTGTTGCATACATCAAAGGAATTCCAACAGTATGTCTACTTATATATTTTATTACGTTTTTAATTATTTATTTTAAAAATTTATAAAATTTGAAATAATAACTTCGGCCATTTTTAATAACTTTGATGCCAATTAGTATTTTTTAAAAATTCAAAAGGCATCGTGTTGCATACAGCAAGGGCTTTCCAACATTATGTCTACTTGTGAATTTTATTACGTTTTTAATTATTTATTTTAAAAATTTATAAAATTTGAAATAATAACTTCGGCTATTTTTAATAACTTTGATGCAAATTAATATTTTTTAAAAATTCAAAAAGCATCGTATTGCATACATCAAGGGCTTTCCAGCAGTATGTTCACTTGTAATTTTTTTATGTTTTTAATTATTTATTTCAAAAATTTATCAAATTTGAAATAATAACTTCGGCACTTTTTAATAACTTTTACGAAAATTAATATTTTTCAAAATATCAAAAAGCATCGTGTTGCATACATCAAAGGAATTCCAACAGTATGTCTACTTATATATTTTATTACGTTTTTAATTATTTATTTTAAAAATTTATAAAATTTGAAATAATAACTTCGGCCATTTTTAATAACTTTGATGCAATTTAATATTTTTTAAAAATTCAAAAAACATCGTGTTGCATACATCAAGGGCTTTCCAACATTATGCCTAATTGTAAATTTTATTACGTTTTTAATTATTTATTTTAAAAATTTATAAAATTTGAAATAATAACTTCGGCTATTTTTAATAACTTTGATGCAAATTAATATTTTTTAAAAATTCAAAAAGCATCGTGTTGCATACATCAAGGGCTTTCCAGCAGTATGTGCACTTGTAATTTTTTATGTTTTTAAATATTTATTTCAAAAATTTATCAAATTTGAAATAATAACTTCGGCACTTTTTAATAACTTTTACGAAAATTAATATTTTTCAAAATATCAAAAAGCATTGTGTTGCATACATCAAAGGATTTTCAACAGTATGTCTACTTGTATATTTTATTACGTTTTTAATTATTTAATTTAAAAATTTATAAAATTTGAAAGAATAACTTCGGCCATTTTTAATAACTTTGATGCAAATTAATATTTTTTAAAAATTCAAAAAGCATCGTGTTGCATACATCAAGGGCTTTCCAAAAATGTGTCTACTTGTATATTTTATTAAGTTTTTAATTATTTATTTAAAAAATTTATAAAATTTGAAATAATAACTTGGGCCATTTTTAATAACTTTGATGCAAATTAATATTTTTTAATAATTCAAAAAGCGTCGTGTTGCATACATCAAGGGCTTTCCAGCAGTATGTTCACTTGTAAAAAAAATTTATGTTTTTAATTATTTATTTCAAAAAATTTTCAAATTTGAAATAATAACTTTGGCACTTTTTAATAACTTTTACGAAAATTAATATTTTTCATAATATCAAAAAGCATCGTGTTGCATACTTCAAAGGATTTCCAACAGTATGTCTACTTGTATATTACGTTTTTAATTATTTATTTTAAAAATTTATAAAATTTGAAATAATAACTTCGGCCATTTTTAATAACTTTGATGCAAATTAATATTTTTTAAAAATTCAAAAGGCATCGTGTTGCATACATCAAGGGCTTTCCAAAAATGTGTCTACTTGTATATTTTATTAAGTTTTTAATTATTTATTTAAAAAATTTATAAAATTTGAAATAACTTGGGCCATTTTTAATAACTTTGATGCAAATTAATATTTTTTTAAAAATTCAAAAAGCATCGTGTTGCTTACATCAAAGGCTTTCCAGCAGTATGTTTTCTTGAAAATTTTTTTATGTTTTTAATTATTTATTTCAAAAATTTATCAAATTTGAAATAATAACTTCGGCAATTTTTAATAACATTTACAAAAACTAATATTTTTCAAAAATATCAAAAAGCATCGTATTGTATACATCAAGGGCTTTTCAGCAGTATGTCTACTTGTTTATTTTATTACGTCTTAAATGATTTATTTTAAAAACTCATCAAATTTGAAATAATAACTTGGGCACTTTTTAATAACTTTTATTCAAATTAATATTTTTCAAAAATTTAAAACGCATCGTGTTGCATACATCAAGGGCTTTTTAACAGTATAACTTTGATGCAAATTAATATTTATTAAAAATTCAAAAAGCATTGTGTTTTATACATAAAGGGGTTTCCAACAGTGTGTCTACTTGTATATTTTTTTTACGTTTTTAATTATTTATTTTAAAAATTTATAAAATTTGAAATAATAACTTCGGCCATTTTTAAAAACTTTGATGCCAATTAGTATTTTTTAAAATTTCAAAAAGGATTGTATTGCATACATCAAGGGCTTTTCAGCAGTATATTCACTTGTAATTTTTTTATGTTTTTAATTATTTATTTCAAAAATTTATCAAATTTGAAATAATAACTTCGGCACTTTTTAATAACTTTTACGAAAATTAATATTTTTCAAAATATCAAAAAGCATCGTGTTGCATACATCAAAGGATTTCCAACAGTATTTCTACTTGTATATTTTATTACGTTTTTAATTATTTATTTAAAAAATTTATAAAATTTGAAATAAAAACTTCGGCCATTTTTAATAACTTTGATGCAAATTAATATTTTTTTTAAATTCAAAAAGCATCGTGTTGCATACATCAAGGGCTTTCGAAGAGTATGTCTACTTGTATATTTTTTATGTTTTTAATTTTTTATTTTAAAAATTCATAAAATTTTAAATAATAACTTGGGTACTTTTTAATAACTTTGATGCAAATTAATATTTTTTAAAAAATCAAAAAGCATCGTGTTGCATACATCAAGGGCTTTCCAACATTATGTGTACTTGTGTATTTTATTACGTTTTTAATTATTTATTTTAAAAGTTTATAATAATTTAAATAATAACTTCGGCTATTTTTAATAACTTTGATGCAAATTAATATTTTTTAAAAATTCAAAAAGCATCGTGTTGCATACATCAAGGGCTTTCCAGCAGTATATTCACTTGTAATTTTTTTATGTTTTTAATTATTTATTTCAAAAATTTATCAAATTTGAAATAATAACTTCGGCACTTTTTAATAACTTTTACGAAAATTAATATTTTTCAAAATATCAAAAAGCATCGTGTTGCATACATCAAAGGATTTCCAACAGTATTTCTACTTGTATATTTTATTACGTTTTTAATTATTTATTTAAAAAATTTATAAAATTTGAAATAAAAACTTCGGCTATTTTTAATAACTTTGATGCAAATTAATATTTTTTTTTAATTCAAAAAGCATCGTGTTGCGTACATCAAGGGCTTTCGAAGAGTATGTCTACTTGTATAATTTTTATGTTTTTAATTTTTTATTTTAAAAATTCATAAAATTTTAAATAATAACTTGGGTACTTTTTAATAACTTTGATGCAAATTAATATTTTTTAAAAATTCAAAAGGCATCGTGTTGCATACAGCAAGGGCTTTCCAACATTATGTCTACTTGTGAATTTTATTACGTTTTTAATTATTTATTTTAAAAATTTATAAAATTTGAAATAATAACTTCGGCTATTTTTAATAACTTTGATGCAAATTAATATTTTTTAAAAATTCAAAAAGCATCGTGTTGCATACATCAAGGGCTTTCCAGCAGTATATTCACTTGTAATTTTTTTATGTTTTTAATTATTTATTTCAAAAATTTATCAAATTTGAAATAATAACTTCGGCACTTTTTAATAACTTTTACGAAAATTAATATTTTTCAAAATATCAAAAAGCATCGTGTTGCATACATCAAAGGATTTCCAACAGTATTTCTACTTGTATATTTTATTACGTTTTTAATTATTTATTTAAAAAATTTATAAAATTTGAAATAAAAACTTCGGCCATTTTTAATAACTTTGATGCAAATTAATATTTTTTTTTAATTCAAAAAGCATCGTGTTGCGTACATCAAGGGCTTTCGAAGAGTATGTCTACTTGTATAATTTTTATGTTTTTAATTTTTTATTTTAAAAATTCATAAAATTTTAAATAATAACTTGGGTACTTTTTAATAACTTTGATGCAAATTAATATTTTTTAAAAATTCAAAAGGCATCGTGTTGCATACAGCAAGGGCTTTCCAACATTATGTCTACTTGTGAATTTTATTACGTTTTTAATTATTTATTTTAAAAATTTATAAAATTTGAAATAATAACTTCGGCTATTTTTAATAACTTTGATGCAAATTAATATTTTTTAAAAATTCAAAAAGCATCGTATTGCATACATCAAGGGCTTTCCAGCAGTATGTTCACTTGTAATTTTTTTATGTTTTTAATTATTTATTTCAAAAATTTATCAAATTTGAAATAATAACTTCGGCACTTTTTAATAACTTTTACGAAAATTAATATTTTTCAAAATATCAAAAAGCATCGTGTTGCATACATCAAAGGAATTCCAACAGTATGTCTACTTATATATTTTATTACGTTTTTAATTATTTATTTTAAAAATTTATAAAATTTGAAATAATAACTTCGGCCATTTTTAATAACTTTGATGCCAATTAGTATTTTTTAAAAATTCAAAAGGCATCGTGTTGCATACAGCAAGGGCTTTCCAACATTATGTCTACTTGTGAATTTTATTACGTTTTTAATTATTTATTTTAAAAATTTATAAAATTTGAAATAATAACTTCGGCTATTTTTAATAACTTTGATGCAAATTAATATTTTTTAAAAATTCAAAAAGCATCGTATTGCATACATCAAGGGCTTTCCAGCAGTATGTTCACTTGTAATTTTTTTATGTTTTTAATTATTTATTTCAAAAATTTATCAAATTTGAAATAATAACTTCGGCACTTTTTAATAACTTTTACGAAAATTAATATTTTTCAAAATATCAAAAAGCATCGTGTTGCATACATCAAAGGAATTCCAACAGTATGTCTACTTATATATTTTATTACGTTTTTAATTATTTATTTTAAAAATTTATAAAATTTGAAATAATAACTTCGGCCATTTTTAATAACTTTGATGCAATTTAATATTTTTTAAAAATTCAAAAAACATCGTGTTGCATACATCAAGGGCTTTCCAACATTATGCCTAATTGTAAATTTTATTACGTTTTTAATTATTTATTTTAAAAATTTATAAAATTTGAAATAATAACTTCGGCTATTTTTAATAACTTTGATGCAAATTAATATTTTTTAAAAATTCAAAAAGCATCGTGTTGCATACATCAAGGGCTTTCCAGCAGTATGTGCACTTGTAATTTTTTATGTTTTTAAATATTTATTTCAAAAATTTATCAAATTTGAAATAATAACTTCGGCACTTTTTAATAACTTTTACGAAAATTAATATTTTTCAAAATATCAAAAAGCATTGTGTTGCATACATCAAAGGATTTTCAACAGTATGTCTACTTGTATATTTTATTACGTTTTTAATTATTTAATTTAAAAATTTATAAAATTTGAAAGAATAACTTCGGCCATTTTTAATAACTTTGATGCAAATTAATATTTTTTAAAAATTCAAAAAGCATCGTGTTGCATACATCAAGGGCTTTCCAAAAATGTGTCTACTTGTATATTTTATTAAGTTTTTAATTATTTATTTAAAAAATTTATAAAATTTGAAATAATAACTTGGGCCATTTTTAATAACTTTGATGCAAATTAATATTTTTTAATAATTCAAAAAGCGTCGTGTTGCATACATCAAGGGCTTTCCAGCAGTATGTTCACTTGTAAAAAAAATTTATGTTTTTAATTATTTATTTCAAAAAATTTTCAAATTTGAAATAATAACTTTGGCACTTTTTAATAACTTTTACGAAAATTAATATTTTTCATAATATCAAAAAGCATCGTGTTGCATACTTCAAAGGATTTCCAACAGTATGTCTACTTGTATATTACGTTTTTAATTATTTATTTTAAAAATTTATAAAATTTGAAATAATAACTTCGGCCATTTTTAATAACTTTGATGCAAATTAATATTTTTTAAAAATTCAAAAGGCATCGTGTTGCATACATCAAGGGCTTTCCAAAAATGTGTCTACTTGTATATTTTATTAAGTTTTTAATTATTTATTTAAAAAATTTATAAAATTTGAAATAACTTGGGCCATTTTTAATAACTTTGATGCAAATTAATATTTTTTTAAAAATTCAAAAAGCATCGTGTTGCTTACATCAAAGGCTTTCCAGCAGTATGTTTTCTTGAAAATTTTTTTATGTTTTTAATTAATTATTTCAAAAATTTATCAAATTTGAAATAATAACTTCGGCAATTTTTAATAACATTTACAAAAACTAATATTTTTCAAAAATATCAAAAAGCATCGTATTGTATACATCAAGGGCTTTTCAGCAGTATGTCTACTTGTTTATTTTATTACGTCTTAAATGATTTATTTTAAAAACTCATCAAATTTGAAATAATAACTTGGGCACTTTTTAATAACTTTTATTCAAATTAATATTTTTCAAAAATTTAAAACGCATCGTGTTGCATACATCAAGGGCTTTTTAACAGTATAACTTTGATGCAAATTAATATTTATTAAAAATTCAAAAAGCATTGTGTTTTATACATAAAGGGGTTTCCAACAGTGTGTCTACTTGTATATTTTTTTTACGTTTTTAATTATTTATTTTAAAAATTTATAAAATTTGAAATAATAACTTCGGCCATTTTTAATAACTTTGATGCCAATTAGTATTTTTTAAAATTTCAAAAAGGATCGTATTGCATACATCAAGGGCTTTTCAGCAGTATATTCACTTGTAATTTTTTTATGTTTTTAATTATTTATTTCAAAAATTTATCAAATTTGAAATAATAACTTCGGCACTTTTTAATAACTTTTACGAAAATTAATATTTTTCAAAATATCAAAAAGCATCGTGTTGCATACATCAAAGGATTTCCAACAGTATTTCTACTTGTATATTTTATTACGTTTTTAATTATTTATTTAAAAAATTTATAAAATTTGAAATAAAAACTTCGGCCATTTTTAATAACTTTGATGCAAATTAATATTTTTTTTAAATTCAAAAAGCATCGTGTTGCATACATCAAGGGCTTTCGAAGAGTATGTCTACTTGTATATTTTTTATGTTTTTAATTTTTTATTTTAAAAATTCATAAAATTTTAAATAATAACTTGGGTACTTTTTAATAACTTTGATGCAAATTAATATTTTTTAAAAAATCAAAAAGCATCGTGTTGCATACATCAAGGGCTTTCCAACATTATGTGTACTTGTGTATTTTATTACGTTTTTAATTATTTATTTTAAAAGTTTATAATAATTTAAATAATAACTTCGGCTATTTTTAATAACTTTGATGCAAATTAATATTTTTTAAAAATTCAAAAAGCATCGTGTTGCATACATCAAGGGCTTTCCAGCAGTATATTCACTTGTAATTTTTTTATGTTTTTAATTATTTATTTCAAAAATTTATCAAATTTGAAATAATAACTTCGGCACTTTTTAATAACTTTTACGAAAATTAATATTTTTCAAAATATCAAAAAGCATCGTGTTGCATACATCAAAGGATTTCCAACAGTATTTCTACTTGTATATTTTATTACGTTTTTAATTATTTATTTAAAAAATTTATAAAATTTGAAATAAAAACTTCGGCCATTTTTAATAACTTTGATGCAAATTAATATTTTTTTTTAATTCAAAAAGCATCGTGTTGCGTACATCAAGGGCTTTCGAAGAGTATGTCTACTTGTATAATTTTTATGTTTTTAATTTTTTATTTTAAAAATTCATAAAATTTTAAATAATAACTTGGGTACTTTTTAATAACTTTGATGCAAATTAATATTTTTTAAAAAATCAAAAAGCATCGTGTTGCATACATCAAGGGCTTTCCAACAGTATGTCTACTTGTGAATTTTATTACGTTTTTAATTATTTATTTTAAAAATTTATAATATTTGAAATAATAACTTCGGCTATTTTTAATAACTTTGATGCAAATTAATATTTTTTAAAAATTCAAAAAGCATCGTGTTGCATACATCAAGGGCTTTCCAGCAGTATGTTCACTTGTAAAAAAAATTATGTTTTTAATTATTTATTTCAAAAATTTATCAAATTTCAAATAATAACTTCGGCACTTTTTAATAACTTTTACGAAAATTAATATTTTTCATAATATCAAAAAGCATCGTGTTGCATACATCAAAGGTTTTCTAACAGTATGTCTACTTGTATATTTTATTACGTTTTTAATTATTTAATTTAAAAATTTATAAAATTTGAAAGAATAACTTCGGCCATTTTTAATAACTTTGATGCAAATTAATATTTTTTAAAAATTCAAAAAGCATCGTGTTGCATACATCAAGGGCTTTCCAAAAATGTGTCTACTTGTATATTTTATTAAGTTTTTAATTATTTATTTAAAAAATTTATAAAATTTGAAATAATAACTTGGGCCATTTTTAATAACTTTGATGCAAATTAATATTTTTTAATAATTCAAAAAGCGTCGTGTTGCATACATCAAGGGCTTTCCAGCAGTATGTTCACTTGTAAAAAAAATTTATGTTTTTAATTATTTATTTCAAAAAATTTTCAAATTTGAAATAATAACTTTGGCACTTTTTAATAACTTTTACGAAAATTAATATTTTTCATAATATCAAAAAGCATCGTGTTGCATACTTCAAAGGATTTCCAACAGTATGTCTACTTGTATATTACGTTTTTAATTATTTATTTTAAAAATTTATAAAATTTGAAATAATAACTTCGGCCATTTTTAATAACTTTGATGCAAATTAATATTTTTTAAAAATTCAAAAGGCATCGTGTTGCATACATCAAGGGCTTTCCAAAAATGTGTCTACTTGTATATTTTATTAAGTTTTTAATTATTTATTTAAAAAATTTATAAAATTTGAAATAACTTGGGCCATTTTTAATAACTTTGATGCAAATTAATATTTTTTTAAAAATTCAAAAAGCATCGTGTTGCTTACATCAAAGGCTTTCCAGCAGTATGTTTTCTTGAAAAATTTTTTATGTTTTTAATTATTTATTTCAAAAATTTATCAAATTTGAAATAATAACTTCGGCAATTTTTAATAACATTTACAAAAACTAATATTTTTCAAAAATATCAAAAAGCATCGTATTGTATACATCAAGGGCTTTTCAGCAGTATGTCTACTTGTTTATTTTATTACGTCTTAAATGATTTATTTTAAAAACTCATCAAATTTGAAATAATAACTTGGGCACTTTTTAATAACTTTTATTCAAATTAATATTTTTCAAAAATTTAAAACGCATCGTGTTGCATACATCAAGGGCTTTTTAACAGTATAACTTTGATGCAAATTAATATTTATTAAAAATTCAAAAAGCATTGTGTTTTATACATAAAGGGGTTTCCAACAGTGTGTCTACTTGTATATTTTTTTTACGTTTTTAATTATTTATTTTAAAAATTTATAAAATTTGAAATAATAACTTCGGCCATTTTTAATAACTTTGATGCCAATTAGTATTTTTTAAAATTTCAAAAAGGATCGTATTGCATACATCAAGGGCTTTTCAGCAGTATATTCACTTGTAATTTTTTTATGTTTTTAATTATTTATTTCAAAAATTTATCAAATTTGAAATAATAACTTCGGCACTTTTTAATAACTTTTACGAAAATTAATATTTTTCAAAATATCAAAAAGCATCGTGTTGCATACATCAAAGGATTTCCAACAGTATTTCTACTTGTATATTTTATTACGTTTTTAATTATTTATTTAAAAAATTTATAAAATTTGAAATAAAAACTTCGGCCATTTTTAATAACTTTGATGCAAATTAATATTTTTTTTAAATTCAAAAAGCATCGTGTTGCATACATCAAGGGCTTTCGAAGAGTATGTCTACTTGTATATTTTTTATGTTTTTAATTTTTTATTTTAAAAATTCATAAAATTTTAAATAATAACTTGGGTACTTTTTAATAACTTTGATGCAAATTAATATTTTTTAAAAAATCAAAAAGCATCGTGTTGCATACATCAAGGGCTTTCCAACATTATGTGTACTTGTGTATTTTATTACGTTTTTAATTATTTATTTTAAAAGTTTATAATAATTTAAATAATAACTTCGGCTATTTTTAATAACTTTGATGCAAATTAATATTTTTTAAAAATTCAAAAAGCATCGTGTTGCATACATCAAGGGCTTTCCAGCAGTATATTCACTTGTAATTTTTTTATGTTTTTAATTATTTATTTCAAAAATTTATCAAATTTGAAATAATAACTTCGGCACTTTTTAATAACTTTTACGAAAATTAATATTTTTCAAAATATCAAAAAGCATCGTGTTGCATACATCAAAGGATTTCCAACAGTATTTCTACTTGTATATTTTATTACGTTTTTAATTATTTATTTAAAAAATTTATAAAATTTGAAATAAAAACTTCGGCCATTTTTAATAACTTTGATGCAAATTAATATTTTTTTTTAATTCAAAAAGCATCGTGTTGCGTACATCAAGGGCTTTCGAAGAGTATGTCTACTTGTATAATTTTTATGTTTTTAATTTTTTATTTTAAAAATTCATAAAATTTTAAATAATAACTTGGGTACTTTTTAATAACTTTGATGCAAATTAATATTTTTTAAAAAATCAAAAAGCATCGTGTTGCATACATCAAGGGCTTTCCAACAGTATGTCTACTTGTGAATTTTATTACGTTTTTAATTATTTATTTTAAAAATTTATAATATTTGAAATAATAACTTCGGCTATTTTTAATAACTTTGATGCAAATTAATATTTTTTAAAAATTCAAAAAGCATCGTGTTGCATACATCAAGGGCTTTCCAGCAGTATGTTCACTTGTAAAAAAAATTATGTTTTTAATTATTTATTTCAAAAATTTATCAAATTTCAAATAATAACTTCGGCACTTTTTAATAACTTTTACGAAAATTAATATTTTTCATAATATCAAAAAGCATCGTGTTGCATACATCAAAGGTTTTCTAACAGTATGTCTACTTGTATATTTTATTACGTTTTTAATTATTTATTTTAAAAATTTATAAAATTTGAAATAATAACTTCGGCCATTTTTAATAACTTTGATGCAAATTCATATTTTTTAAAAATTCAAAAGGCATCGTGTTGCATACATCCAGGGCTTCCCAAAAATGTGTCTACTTGTACATTTTATTAAGTTTTTAATTATTTATTTAAAAAATTAATCAAATTTGAAATAACTTGGGCCATTTTTAATAACTTTGATGCAAATTAATATTTTTTTTAAAATTCAAAAAGCATCGTGTTGCATACATCAAAGGCTTTCCAGCAGTATGTTTTCTTGTAAATTTTTTTATGATTTTAATTATTTATTTCAAAAATTTATCAAATTTGAAATAATAACTTCGGCAATTTTTAATAACTTTTACAAAAACTAATATTTTTAAAAATATCAAAAAGCATCGTGTTGAATACATCAAGGGCTTTCCAACAGTATGTCTACTTGTTTATTTTATTACGTTTTAAATGATTTATTTTAAAAACTCATCAAATTTGAAATAATAACTTGGGCACTTTTTAATAACTTTTATTCAAATTAATATTTTTCAAAAATTTAAAACGCATCGTGTTGCATACATCAAGGGCTTTTTAACAGTATGTTTACTTGTATATTTATTTACGTTTTTAATTATTTATTTTAAAAATTCATAAAATTTTAAATAATAATTTGGGCACTTTTTAATAACTTTGATGCAAATTAATATTTTTTAAAAATTCAAAAAGCATTGTGTTCATACCTAAGGGGGTTTCCAACAGTGTGTCTACTTGTATATTTTATTACGTTTTTATTTATTTATTTTATTAATTTATAAAATTTGAAATAATAACTTCGGCCATTTTTAATAACTTTGATGAAAATATTTATTTTTTAAAAATTCAAAAAACATTGTGTTGCATACATCAAGGGTTTTCCAACAGTGGTGTTTACTTGTATATTTTATTACGTTTTTAATTATTTATTTAAAAAATTTATAAAATTTGAAATAATAACTTCGGCCATTTTTAATAACTTTGATGCAAATTAATGTTTTTTCTAAATTCAAAAAGCATCGTGTTGCATATATCAAGGGCTTTCGAACAGTATGTCTACTTATATATTTTATTACGTTTTTAATTATTTATTTTAAAAAATCATCAAATTTGAAATAATAACTTGGGCACTTTTTAATAACTTTTATTCAAATTAATCTTTTTCAAAAATTTAAAACGCATCGTGTTGCATACATCAAGGGTTTTTCAACAGAATATCTACTTGTATATTTTTTATGTTTTTAATTATTTATTTTAAAAATTCATAAAATTTTAAATAATAACTTGGGCACTTTTTAATAACTTTGATGCAAATAAATATTTTTTTAAAATTCAAAAAGCATCGTGTTGCATACATCAAGGGCTTTCCAGCAGTTTGTCTACTTGTATATTTTGTTACGTTTTAAATGATTTATTTTAAAAACTCATCAAATTTGAAATAATAACTTGGGCACTTTTTAATAACTTTTATTCAAATTAATATTTTTCAAAAATTTAAAACGCATCGGGTTGCATACATCAAGGACTTTCCAACAGTATGTCTACTTGTACATTTTTTTACGTTTTTAATTATTTATTTTAAATATTTATAAAATTTGAAATAATAACTTCGGCCATTTTTAATAACTTTGATGCCAATTAGTATTTTTTAAAAATTCAAAAAGCATCGAATTGCCTACAGCAAGGGCTTTCCAACATTATGTCTATTTGTGAATTTTATTAGGTTTTTAATTATTTATTTTAAAAATTTATAAAATTTGAAATAATAACTTCGGCTATTTTTAATAACTTTGATGCAAAAGAATATTTTTAAAAAATTCAAAACGCATCGTGTTGCATACATCAAGGGCTTTCCAGCAGTAACTTGTAATTTTTTTATGTTTTTAATTATTTATTTCAAAAATTTATCAAATTTGAAATAATAACTTCGGCACTTTTTAATAACTTTTACGAAAATTAATATTTTTCAAAATATCAAAAAGCATTGTGTTGCATACATCAAAGGATTTCCAACAGTATGTCTACTTGTATATTTTATTACGTTTTTAATTATTTATTTTAAAAATTTATAAAATTTGAAAGAATAACTTCGGCCATTTTTAATAACTTTGATGCAAATTAATATTTTTTAAAAATTCAAAAAACATCGTGTTGCATACATCAAGGCTTTCCAACATTATGCCTACTTGTAAATTTTATTACGTTTTTAATTATTTATTTTAAAAATTTACAAAATTTGAAATAATAACTTCGGCTATTTTTAATAACTTTGATGCAAATTAATATTTTTTAAAAATTCAAAAAGCATCGTGTTGCATACATCAAGGGCTTTCCAGCAGTATGTTCACTTGTAATTTTTTATGTTTTTAAATATTTATTTCAAAAATTTATCAAATTTGAAATAATAACTTCGGCAATTTTTAATAACATTTACAAAAACTAATATTTTTCAAAAATATCAAAAAGCATCGTATTGTATACATCAAGGGCTTTTCAGCAGTATGTCTACTTGTTTATTTCATTACGTCTTAAATGATTTATTTTAAAAACTCATCAAATTTGAAATAATAACTTGGGCACTTTTTAATAACTTTTATTCAAATTAATATTTTTCAAAAATTTAAAACGCATCGTGTTGCATACATCAAGGGCTTTTTAACAGTATAACTTTGATGCAAATTAATATTTTTTAAAAATTCAAAAAGCATTGTGTTTTATACATAAAGGGGTTTCCAACAGTGTGTCTACTTGTATATTTTTTTTACGTTTTTAATTATTTATTTTAAAAATTTATAAAATTTGAAATAATAACTTCGGTCATTTTTAATAACTTTGATGCCAATTAGTATTTTTTAAAAATTCAAAAAGCATCGTATTGCATACATCAAGGGCTTTCCAGCAGTATATTCACTTGTAATTTTTTTATGTTTTTAATTATTTATTTCAAAAATTTATCAAATTTGAAATAATAACTTCGGCACTTTTTAATAACTTTTACGAAAATTAATATTTTTCAAAATATCAAAAAGCATCGTGTTGCATACATCAAAGGATTTCCAACAGTATTTCTACTTGTATATTTTATTACGTTTTTAATTATTTATTTAAAAAATTTATAAAATTTGAAATAAAAACTTTGGCCATTTTTAATAACTTTGATGCAAATTAATATTTTTTTTAAATTCAAAAAGCATCGTGTTGCATACATCAAGGGCTTTCGAAGAGTATGTCTATTTGTATATTTTTTATGTTTTTAATTTTTTATTTTAAAAATTCATAAAATTTTAAATAATAACTTGGGTACTTTTTAATAACTTTGATGCAAATTAATATTTTTTAAAAAATCAAAAAGCATCGTGTTGCATACATCAAGGGCTTTCCAACATTATGTCTACTTGTGTATTTTATTATGTTTTTAATTATTTATTTTAAAAGTTTATAATAATTTAAATAATAACTTCGGCTATTTTTAATAACTTTGATGCAAATTAATATTTTTTAAAAATTCAAAAAGCATCGTGTTGCATACATCAAGGGCTTTCCAGCAGTATATTCACTTGTAATTTTTTTATGTTTTTAATTATTTATTTCAAAAATTTATCAAATTTGAAATAATAACTTCGGCACTTTTTAATAACTTTTACGAAAATTAATATTTTTCAAAATATCAAAAAGCATCGTGTTGCATACATCAAAGGATTTCCAACAGTATTTCTACTTGTATATTTTATTACGTTTTTAATTATTTATTTAAAAAATTTATAAAATTTGAAATAAAAACTTCGGCCATTTTTAATAACTTTGATGCAAATTAATATTTTTTTTTAATTCAAAAAGCATCGTGTTGCGTACATCAAGGGCTTTCGAAGAGTATGTCTACTTGTATAATTTTTATGTTTTTAATTTTTTATTTTAAAAATTCATAAAATTTTAAATAATAACTTGGGTACTTTTTAATAACTTTGATGCAAATTAATATTTTTTAAAAAATCAAAAAGCATCGTGTTGCATACATCAAGGGCTTTCCAACAGTATGTCTACTTGTGAATTTTATTACGTTTTTAATTATTTATTTTAAAAATTTATAAAATTTGAAATAATAACTTCGGCTATTTTTAATAACTTTGATGCAAATTAATATTTTTTAAAAATTCAAAAAGCATCGTATTGCATACATCAAGGGCCTTCCAGCAGTATATTCACTTGTAATTTCTTTATGTTTTTAATTATTTATTTCAAAAATTTATCAAATTTGAAATAATAACTTCGGCACTTTTTAATAACTTTTACGAAAATTAATATTTTTCAAAATATCAAAAAGCATCGTGTTGCATACATCAAAGAATTTCCAACAGTATTTCTACTTGTATATTTTATTACGTTTTTAATTATTTATTTAAAAAATTTATAAAATTTGAAATAAAAACTTCGGCCATTTTTAATAACTTTGATGCAAATTAATATTTTTTTTAAATTCAAAAAACATCGTGTTGCATACATCAAGGGCTTTCGAAGAGTATGTCTACTTGTATATTTTTTATGTTTTTAATTTTTTATTTTAAAAATTCATAAAATTTTAAATAATAACTTGGGTACTTTTTAATAACTTTGATGCAAATTAATATTTTTTAAAAAATCAAAAAGCATCGTGTTGCATACATCAAGGGCTTTCCAACAGTATGTCTACTTGTGAATTTTATTACGTTTTTAATTATTTATTTTAAAAATTTATAATATTTGAAATAATAACTTCGGCTATTTTTAATAACTTTGATGCAAATTAATATTTTTTAAAAATTCAAAAAGCATCGTGTTGCATACATCAAGGGCTTTCCAGCAGTATGTTCACTTGTAAAAAAAATTATGTTTTTAATTATTTATTTCAAAAATTTATCAAATTTCAAATAATAACTTCGGCACTTTTTAATAACTTTTACGAAAATTAATATTATTCATAATATCAAAAAGCATCGTGTTGCATACATCAAAGGATTTCCAACAGTATGTCTACTTGTATATTTTATTACGTTTTTAATTATTTATTTTAAAAATTTATAAAATTTGAAATAATAACTTCGGCCATTTTTAATAACTTTGATGCAAATTCATATTTTTTAAAAATTTAAAAGGCATCGTGTTGCATACATCCAGGGCTTCCCAAAAATGTGTCTACTTGTATATTTTATTAAGTTTTTAATTATTTATTTAAAAAATTTATCAAATTTGAAATAACTTGGGCCATTTTTAATAACTTTGATGCAAATTAATATTTTTTTAAAAATTCAAAAAGCATCATGTTGCATACATCAAAGGCTTTCCAGCAGTATGTTTTCTTGTAAATTTTTTTATGATTTTAATTATTTATTTCAAAAATTTATCAAATTTGAAATAATAACTTCGGCAATTTTTAATAACTTTTACAAAAACTAATATTTTTAAAAATATCAAAAAGCATTGTGTTGAATACATCAAGGGCTTTCCAACAGTATGTCTACTTGTTTATTTTATTACGTTTTAAATGATTTATTTTAAAAACTCATCAAATTTGAAATAATAACTTGGGCACTTTTTAATAACTTTTATTCAAATTAATATTTTTCAAAAATTTCAAACGCATCGGGTTGCATACATCAAGGACTTTCCAACAGTATGTCTACTTGTACATTTTTTTACGTTTTTAATTATTTATTTTAAAAATTTATAAAATTTGAAATAATAACTTCGGCCATTTTTAATAACTTTGATGCCAATTAGTATTTTTTAAAAATTCAAAAGGCATCGTGTTGCATACAGCAAGGGCTTTCCAACATGATGTCTACTTGTATATTTTATTACGTTTTTAATTATTTATTTAAAAAATTTATAAAATTTGAAATAATAACTTCGGCCATTTTTAATAACTTTGATGCAAATTAATATTTTTTAAAAATTCAAAAATCATCGTGTTGCATACATCAAGATCTTTTCAAACATGTGTCTACTTGTATATTTTATTAAGTTTTTAATTATTTATTTAAAAAATTTATAAAATTTGAAATAATAACTTGGGCCATTTTTAATAACTTTGATGCAAATTAATATTCTTTAAAAATTCAAAAATCCTCGTGATGCATACATCAAGGGGTTTCCAACAGTGGTGTCTACTTGTATATTTTATTACGTTTTCAATTATTCATTTTAAAAATTTATAATATTTGAAATAATTACTTCGGGAATTTTTAATAACTTTGATGCAAATTAATATTTTTTAATAATTCAAAAAGCGTCGTGTTGCATACATCAAGGGCTTTCCAGCAGTATGTTCACTTGTAAAAAAAATTTATGTTTTTAATTATTTATTTCAAAAAATTTTCAAATTTGAAATAATAACTTTGGCACTTTTTAATAACTTTTACGAAAATTAATATTTTTCATAATATCAAAAAGCATCGTGTTGCATACTTCAAAGGATTTCCAACAGTATGTCTACTTGTATATTACGTTTTTAATTATTTATTTTAAAAATTTATAAAATTTGAAATAATAACTTCGGCCATTTTTAATAACTTTGATGCAAATTAATATTTTTTAAAAATTCAAAAGGCGTCGTGTTGCATACATCAAGGGCTTTCCAAAAATGTGTCTACTTGTATATTTTATTAAGTTTTTAATTATTTATTTAAAAAATTTATAAAATTTGAAATAACTTGGGCCATTTTTAATAACTTTGATGCAAATTAATATTTTTTTAAAAATTCAAAAAGCATCGTATTGCTTACATCAAAGGCTTTCCAGCAGTATGTTTTCTTGAAATTTTTTTTATGTTTTTAATTATTTATTTCAAAAATTTATCAAATTTGAAATAATAACTTCGACAATTTTTAATAACATTTACAAAAACTAATATTTTTCAAAAATATCAAAAAGCATCGTATTGTATACATCAAGGGCTTTTCAGCAGTATGTCTACTTGTTTATTTTATTACGTCTTAAATGATTTATTTTAAAAACTCATCAAATTTGAAATAATAACTTGGGCACTTTTTAATAACTTTTATTCAAATTAATATTTTTCAAAAATTTAAAACGCATCGTGTTGCATTCATCAAGGGCTTTTTAACAGTATAACTTTGATGCAAATCAATATTTTTTAAAAATTCAAAAAGCATTGTGTTTTATACATAAAGGGGTTTCCAACAGTGTGTCTACTTGTATATTTTTTTGCGTTTTTAATTATTTATTTTAAAAATTTATAAAATTTGAAATAATAACTTCGGCCATTTTTAATAACTTTGATGCCAATTAGTATTTTTTAAAAATTCAAAAGGCATCGTGTTGCATACAGCAAGGGCTTTCCAACATTATGTCTACTTGTGAATTTTATTACGTTATTAATTATTTATTTTAAAAATTTATAAAATTTGAAATAATAACTTCGGCTATTTTTAATAACTTTGATGCAAATTAATATTTTTTAAAAATTCAAAAAGCATCGTATTGCATACATCAAGGGCTTTCCAGCAGTATGTTCACTTGTAATTTTTTTATGTTTTTAATTATTTATTTCAAAAATTTATCAAATTTGAAATAATAACTTCGGCACTTTTTAATAACTTTTACGAAAATTAATATTTTTCAAAATATCAAAAAGCATCGTGTTGCATACATCAAATGAATTCCAACAGTATGTCTACTTATATATTTTATTACGTTTTTAATTATTTATTTTAAAAATTTATAAAATTTGAAATAATAACTTCGGCCATTTTTAATAACTTTGATGCAATTTAATATTTTTTAAAAATTCAAAAAACATCGTGTTGCATACATCAAGGGCTTTCCAACATTATGCCTACTTGTAAATTTTATTACGTTTTTAATTATTTATTTTAAAAATTTATAAAATTTGAAATAATAACTTCGGCTATTTTTAATAACTTTGATGCAAATTAATATTTTTTAAAAATTCAAAAAGCATCGTGTTGCATACATCAAGGGCTTTCCAGCAGTATGTTCACTTGTAATTTTTTATGTTTTTAAATATTTATTTCAAAAATTTATCAAATTTGAAATAATAACTTCGGCACTTTTTAATAACTTTTACGAAAATTAATATTTTTCAAAATATCAAAAAGCATTGTGTTGCATACATCAAAGGATTTTCAACAGTATGTCTACTTGTATATTTTATTACGTTTTTAATTATTTAATTTAAAAATTTATAAAATTTGAAAGAATAACTTCGGCCATTTTTAATAACTTTGATGCAAATTAATATTTTTTAAAAATTCAAAAAGCATCGTGTTGCATACATCAAGGGCTTTCCAAAAATGTGTCTACTTGTATATTTTATTAAGGTTTTAATTATTTATTTAAAAAATTTATAAAATTTGAAATAATAACTTGGGCCATTTTTAATAACTTTGATGCAAATTAATATTTTTTAATAATTCAAAAAGCGTCGTGTTGCATACATCAAGGGCTTTCCAGCAGTATGTTCACTTGTAAAAAAAATTTATGTTTTTAATTATTTATTTCAAAAAATTTTCAAATTTGAAATAATAACTTTGGCACTTTTTAATAACTTTTACGAAAATTAATATTTTTCATAATATTAAAAAGCATCGTGTTGCATACTTCAAAGGATTTCCAACAGTATGTCTACTTGTATATTACGTTTTTAATTATTTATTTTAAAAATTTATAAAATTTGAAATAATAACTTCGGCCATTTTTAATAACTTTGATGCAAATTAATATTTTTTAAAAATTCAAAAGGCATCGTGTTGCATACATCAAGGGCTTTCCAAAAATGTGTCTACTTGTATATTTTATTAAGTTTTTAATTATTTATTTAAAAAATTTATAAAATTTGAAATAACTTGGGCCATTTTTAATAACTTTGATGCAAATTAATATTTTTTTAAAAATTCAAAAAGCATCGTGTTGCTTACATCAAAGGCTTTCCAGCAGTATGTTTTCTTGAAATTTTTTTTATGTTTTTAATTATTTATTTCAAAAATTTATCAAATTTGAAATAATAACTTCGGCAATTTTTAATAACATTTACAAAAACTAATATTTTTCAAAAATATCAAAAAGCATCGTATTGTATACATCAAGGGCTTTTCAGCAGTATGTCTACTTGTTTATTTTATTACGTCTTAAATGATTTATTTTAAAAACTCATCAAATTTGAAATAATAACTTGGGCACTTTTTAATAACTTTTATTCAAATTAATATTTTTCAAAAATTTAAAACGCATCGTGTTGCATACATCAAGGGCTTTTTAACAGTATAACTTTGATGCAAATTAATATTTATTAAAAATTCAAAAAGCATTGTGTTTTATACATAAAGGGGTTTCCAACAGTGTGTCTACTTGTATATTTTTTTTACGTTTTTAATTATTTATTTTAAAAATTTATAAAATTTGAAATAATAACTTCGGCCATTTTTAATAACTTTGATGCCAATTAGTATTTTTTAAAATTTCAAAAAGCATCGTATTGCATACATCAAGGGCTTTCCAGCAGTATATTCACTTGTAATTTTTTTATGTTTTTAATTATTTATTTCAAAAATTTATCAAATTTGAAATAATAACTTCGGCACTTTTTAATAACTTTTACGAAAATTAATATTTTTCAAAATATCAAAAAGCATCGTGTTGCATACATCAAAGGATTTCCAACAGTATTTCTACTTGTATATTTTATTACGTTTTTAATTATTTATTTAAAAAATTTATAAAATTTGAAATAAAAACTTCGGCCATTTTTAATAACTTTGATGCAAATTAATATTTTTTTTAAATTCAAAAAGCATCGTGTTGCATACATCAAGGGCTTTCGAAGAGTATGTCTACTTGTATATTTTTTATGTTTTTAATTTTTTATTTTAAAAATTCATAAAATTTTAAATAATAACTTGGGTACTTTTTAATAACTTTGATGCAAATTAATATTTTTTAAAAAATCAAAAAGCATCGTGTTGCATACATCAAGGGCTTTCCAACATTATGTCTACTTGTGTATTTTATTACGTTTTTAATTATTTATTTTAAAAGTTTATAATAATTTAAATAATAACTTCGGCTATTTTTAATAACTTTGATGCAAATTAATATTTTTTAAAAATTCAAAAAGCATCGTGTTGCATACATCAAGGGCTTTCCAGCAGTATATTCACTTGTAATTTTTTTATGTTTTTAATTATTTATTTCAAAAATTTATCAAATTTGAAATAATAACTTCGGCACTTTTTAATAACTTTTACGAAAATTAATATTTTTCAAAATATCAAAAAGCATCGTGTTGCATACATCAAAGGATTTCCAACAGTATTTCTACTTGTATATTTTATTACGTTTTTAATTATTTATTTAAAAAATTTATAAAATTTGAAATAAAAACTTCGGCCATTTTTAATAACTTTGATGCAAATTAATATTTTTTTTTAATTCAAAAAGCATCGTGTTGCGTACATCAAGGGCTTTCGAAGAGTATGTCTACTTGTATAATTTTTATGTTTTTAATTTTTTATTTTAAAAATTCATAAAATTTTAAATAATAACTTGGGTACTTTTTAATAACTTTGATGCAAATTAATATTTTTTAAAAAATCAAAAAGCATCGTGTTGCATACATCAAGGGCTTTCCAACAGTATGTCTACTTGTGAATTTTATTACGTTTTTAATTATTTATTTTAAAAATTTATAATATTTGAAATAATAACTTCGGCTATTTTTAATAACTTTGATGCAAATTAATATTTTTTAAAAATTCAAAAAGCATCGTGTTGCATACATCAAGGGCTTTCCAGCAGTATGTTCACTTGTAAAAAAAATTATGTTTTTAATTATTTATTTCAAAAATTTATCAAATTTCAAATAATAACTTCGGCACTTTTTAATAACTTTTACGAAAATTAATATTTTTCATAATATCAAAAAGCATCGTGTTGCATACATCAAAGGATTTCCAACAGTATGTCTACTTGTATATTTTATTACGTTTTTAATTATTTATTTTAAAAATTTATAAAATTTGAAATAATAACTTCGGCCATTTTTAATAACTTTGATGCAAATTCATATTTTTTAAAAATTCAAAAGGCATCGTGTTGCATACATCCAGGGCTTCCCAAAAATGTGTCTACTTGTATATTTTATTAAGTTTTTAATTATTTATTTAAAAAATTTATCAAATTTGAAATAACTTGGGCCATTTTTAATAACTTTGATGCAAATTAATATTTTTTTAAAAATTCAAAAAGCATCGTGTTGCATACATCAAAGGCTTTCCAGCAGTATGTTTTCTTGTAAATTTTTTTATGATTTTAATTATTTATTTCAAAAATTTATCAAATTTGAAATAATAACTTCGGCAATTTTTAATAACTTTTACAAAAACTAATATTTTTAAAAATATCAAAAAGCATCGTGTTGAATACATCAAGGGCTTTCCAACAGTATGTCTACTTGTTTATTTTATTACGTTTTAAATGATTTATTTTAAAAACTCATCAAATTTGAAATAATAACTTGGGCACTTTTTAATAACTTTTATTCAAATTAATATTTTTCAAAAATTTAAAACGCATCGTGTTGCATACATCAAGGGCTTTTTAACAGTATGTTTACTTGTATATTTATTTACGTTTTTAATTATTTATTTTAAAAATTCATAAAATTTTAAATAATAATTTGGGCACTTTTTAATAACTTTGATGCAAATTAATATTTTTTAAAAATTCAAAAAGCATTGTGTTCATACCTAAGGGGGTTTCCAACAGTGTGTCTACTTGTATATTTTATTACGTTTTTATTTATTTATTTTATTAATTTATAAAATTTGAAATAATAACTTCGGCCATTTTTAATAACTTTGATGAAAATATTTATTTTTTAAAAATTCAAAAAACATTGTGTTGCATACATCAAGGGTTTTCCAACAGTGGTGTCTACTTGTATATTTTATTACGTTTTTAATTATTTATTTAAAAAATTTATAAAATTTGAAATAATAACTTCGGCCATTTTTAATAACTTTGATGCAAATTAATGTTTTTTCTAAATTCAAAAAGCATCGTGTTGCATACATCAAGGGCTTTCGAACAGTATGTCTACTTGTATATTTTATTACGTTTTTAATTATTTATTTTAAAAACTCATCAAATTTGAAATAATAACTTGGGCACTTTTTAATAACTTTTATTCAAATTAATCTTTTTCAAAAATTTAAAACGCATCGTGTTGCATACATCAAGTGTTTTTCAACAGAATATCTACTTGTATATTTTTTATGTTTTTAATTATTTATTTTAAAAATTCATAAAATTTTAAATAATAACTTGGGCACTTTTTAATAACTTTGATGCAAATAAATATTTTTTTAAAATTCAAAAAGCATCGTGTTGCATACATCAAGGGCTTTCCAGCAGTTTGTCTACTTGTATATTTTGTTACGTTTTAAATGATTTATTTTAAAAACTCATCAAATTTGAAATAATAACTTGGGCACTTTTTAATAACTTTTATTCAAATTAATATTTTTCAAAAATTTAAAACGCATCGGGTTGCATACATCAAGGACTTTCCAACAGTATGTCTACTTGTATATTTTTTTACGTTTTTAATTATTTATTTTAAAAATTTATAAAATTTGAAATAATAACTTCGGCCATTTTTAATAACTTTGATGCCAATTAGTATTTTTTAAAAATTCAAAAGGCATCGAGTTGCCTACAGCAAGGGCTTTCCAACATTATGTCTATTTGTGAATTTTATTAGGTTTTTAATTATTTATTTTAAAAATTTATAAAATTTGAAATAATAACTTCGGCTATTTTTAATAACTTTGATGCAAAAGAATATTTTTAAAAAATTCAAAACGCATCGTGTTGCATACATCAAGGGCTTTCCAGCAGTAACTTGTAATTTTTTTATGTTTTTAATTATTTATTTCAAAAATTTATCAAATTTGGGTGCTGGTACACTTAACCACCCCCAATATTTTTGAAAATTTTTTGTTGCAATATGTAGTTTGGATCATTCTGAACCTATTGGTACCTATCTTAGTTGAGGAAATTTCGAAAATCCTACAAAAATCGATTTTGAAAAATCAAATTATTGTATGAATATTATTAAAGCGCATTTATACGAAACTGTTCGGAGAGGCTTTGCAGGCCAGCTGTGATAGTGCGCGCTTGCCGTGCGCTAGTCCACGTATCGAATCTAGCCGCAACCTTTTTTTTTTTTACTTTTTTTTTTGTGTTTTTTTTAGGAATATTTTTTTGTTTTTAACATAGTTTTTGCCTTTGAACACTATTTACACTGTTTAGTTTGGTTTTAGATTTGTTTATGTTAATTAGTTTAATTCCTTCAAATATTCGTTGTTATTCTTGTGCAGGGGTTAGGTTAGGTTTGATTTACGATTTTGTTTGTTATTCTTGCGCAGGGGTTATGTTAGGTTAGATTTACGATTTTGTTTGTTTTTCTTGCACAGGGGTTAGGTTTGATTTACGATTTTGTTTGTTATTCTTGCGCAGGGGTTATGTTAGGTTAGATTTACGATTTTGTTTGTTTTTCTTGCGCAGGGGTTAGGTTAGGTTAGGTTTGATTTACGATTTTGTTTGTTATTCTTGCGCAGGGGTTATGTTAGGTTAGATTTACGATTTTGTTTGTTTTTCTTGCGCAGGGGTTAGGTTAGGTTAGGTTAATTTTTTTTAAAAGGTTAGGTTAGTTAAAAAAAAAGGTTTTTTTTTTTTTTTTTTTTTTTTCTTTTTTTTTTTTTTTTTTTTTCAAAATAAAGGTGTTAGGTTAGGTTAGGTTTAGCTTCTATTCTAAGGCCCTATGGCCCTATGGCTAAGATCAAAGTGTAGGTTAGGTTTAGTCTAAATTTTGTGGTAAAACCATAAAAATCAGCGTGTTTTGTCGTTCACTCTATGTTTTTTGCAGTTGCAAGATTTAATTTGTCGTGGCATCTCCAATTTTTGCTGTGCGACTACATGTTTTGTCGCTGAGTAATATTTCTTTATCGATCGATTTAATAGTTTTTTATTCATTATAAAGTATTACATATTGTGTTTTGTTACAAATTATACATACACTGAAATAAAATTAACACAAACACTTAAAAAAGTAATGGTATATCTAGGCACCTAGCCGTGGCTTTATCCTAGAGTTGAGAGAAATATGGATATTTAGCACGCAGGGTGCTAATTCAAAAACAAAATGAATTTGTACATTTTTAACAGTAATTAAGGTTAAATACATAAATTGGGACTTGGAAACTTCAGGAAAAATGGTTAAAACCTGATTGGGGAAATGGGGTAGGCAAATGCAGTTTGTGGTTGGGCGTTTGTTGGCCAAATTTTAGCATCGATACTGTTATCGAGGCCAGATTTGACCGACAGCGCCATCTCTAGTTAATTTTTGTACTCGCAGGCTGGTTGGTGTGTGTATACGCCAGCCTGCTAAAAATATATTGTTTAAAAAATACGGGTGGCGCCATCTCCGAGTGAGTGGCGCGTTCGTAGTGGGAGGTGCAACAGCAGTCTGTGACCGGCAAGTAGCAAAGTGCTCGCCTACTCCAGTCAGCTGTCTCACCCAATTTAATAAATAATTGTGTTATGCACAAAAAGCGCAGTTTGGGTGCACTTTTTGGGCATTTTTAAATGTAGTGAAGCTACTAGGGGGGGGTTTACTAATGATTAGGATTAGGATTTGAGGCGGGTGAGTGCTTTCTTTATTATCATTTAGCTCTTTTAAATATTTTTAAAATTTGTTTTGGTTTTTAGGTTAGTTGGAGTACAATCAAATAAGTACTCAAATAAATGTCACAGATCGAACAAGGCAACAACAAATGAATGCAAATACACACTAACATGGAATAATGGTAAGTACAAAACATAAATGTCAGATTATTGTTGTTGTGGTTTTTCAGTACACCAACAAACCAATCAGCGAACAGCAGATTTGCATTTATGGAGGCAACATAGGCGGCAATTCAGCAGAAGCAGTAAATATGAGTGACAAAACACTACGTTAACAGGTAGTCCATGTAAACAATAGGCTAGCAGTGGTTGGTAAAATTTAATATTGACATTAAAATAGGGTGAGTATGCACTAAAGTGTTCGTTGAATTCAGCAATAGTAGACAGTAAATTGACACTCAAACAAATTAAATAGTTTGGTTTAACAAGCACAAATAATAAATTAACACGTAAACAGACTAGAATGTAAAGTTCAACGAACACAAGTAATAGATTAACACGTACTAAGTAGATTTTGACGGCACATAATTTTTCTAATAAATAAATAGTTAAAGTAAGATTAAAATTAGTATAAAGCGGTACAAAATAAGACGGAACATAATAATAAATTAACACGTAGTATAAAATATTCTGAGTAATATTTCTGCCGTGCATTTCATTTTATAGTCGTATGCAATTGCACAAGAACTTGTTTTTTATCGGATATTTTTTTAGTTTATACGAAAACGAGGTTGCCTGGAAATTTGACGAATCAAGCTGCCATGATAAAAACGCGAGTCCGCAGGACGAGCGTTTTTATTAAAAAAAAAAAACAAAAAAGAAAAAAAAAAGGAAAAAAAAAAGAAAAAAAAAAGTGGGCGAGCCAGCTCGAACTCAAGACCAACGCATGGGAGTCGACGCTGCTACTGCTCCACCCACATAACCGTTCTATATTACTTGGAATAAATTCTCGCTTATCAATTAAACAACATTTAACACAATTTTCAAAATCGTTTTTTGAAGGATTTTCGAAATTTCCTCAACTAAGATAGGTACCAATAGGTTCAGAATGATCCAAACTACATATTGCAACAAAAATTTTTCGAAAATATTGGGGGTGGTTAAGTGTACCAGACCCCAAATTTGAAATAATAACTTCGGCACTTTTTAATAACTTTTACGTAAATTAATATTTTTCAAAATATCAAAAAGCATTGTGTTGCATACATCAAAGGATTTCCAACAGTATGTCTACTTGTATATTTTATTACGTTTTTAATTATTTATTTTAAAAATTTATAAAATTTGAAAGAATAACTTCGGCCATTTTTAATAACTTTGATGCAAATTAATATTTTTTAAAAATTCAAAAAACATCGTGTTGCATACATCAAGGGCTTTCCAACATTATGCCTACTTGTAAATTTTATTACGTTTTTAATTATTTATTTTAAAAATTTATAAAATTTGAAATAATAACTTCGGCTATTTTTAATAACTTTGATGCAAATTAATATTTTTTAAAAATTCAAAAAGCATCGTGTTGCATACATCAAGGGCTTTCCAGCAGTATGTTCACTTGTAATTTTTTATGTTTTTAAATATTTATTTCAAAAATTTATCAAATTTGAAATAATAACTTCGGCAATTTTTAATAACATTTACAAAAACTAATATTTTTCAAAAATATCAAAAAGCATCGTATTGTATACATCAAGGGCTTTTCAGCAGTATGTCTACTTGTTTATTTTATTACGTCTTAAATGATTTATTTTAAAAACTCATCAAATTTGAAATAATAACTTGGGCACTTTTTAATAACTTTTATTCAAATTAATATTTTTCAAAAATTTAAAACGCATCGTGTTGCATACATCAAGGGCTTTTTAACAGTATAACTTTGATGCAAATTAATATTTATTAAAAATTCAAAAAGCATTGTGTTTTATACATAAAGGGGTTTCCAACAGTGTGTCTACTTGTATATTTTTTTTACGTTTTTAATTATTTATTTTAAAAATTTATAAAATTTGAAATAATAACTTCGGCCATTTTTAATAACTTTGATGCCAATTAGTATTTTTTAAAATTTCAAAAAGCATCGTATTGCATACATCAAGGGCTTTCCAGCAGTATATTCACTTGTAATTTTTTTATGTTTTTAATTATTTATTTCAAAAATTTATCAAATTTGAAATAATAACTTCGGCACTTTTTAATAACTTTTACGAAAATTAATATTTTTCAAAATATCAAAAAGCATCGTGTTGCATACATCAAAGGATTTCCAACAGTATTTCTACTTGTATATTTTATTACGTTTTTAATTATTTATTTAAAAAATTTATAAAATTTGAAATAAAAACTTTGGCCATTTTTAATAACTTTGATGCAAATTAATATTTTTTTTAAATTCAAAAAGCATCGTGTTGCATACATCAAGGGCTTTCGAAGAGTATGTCTACTTGTATATTTTTTATGTTTTTAATTTTTTATTTTAAAAATTCATAAAATTTTAAATAATAACTTGGGTACTTTTTAATAACTTTGATGCAAATTAATATTTTTTAAAAAATCAAAAAGCATCGTGTTGCATACATCAAGGGCTTTCCAACATTATGTCTACTTGTGTATTTTATTATGTTTTTAATTATTTATTTTAAAAGTTTATAATAATTTAAATAATAACTTCGGCTATTTTTAATAACTTTGATGCAAATTAATATTTTTTAAAAATTCAAAAAGCATCGTGTTGCATACATCAAGGGCTTTCCAGCAGTATATTCACTTGTAATTTTTTTATGTTTTTAATTATTTATTTCAAAAATTTATCAAATTTGAAATAATAACTTCGGCACTTTTTAATAACTTTTACGAAAATTAATATTTTTCAAAATATCAAAAAGCATCGTGTTGCATACATCAAAGAATTTCCAACAGTATTTCTACTTGTATATTTTATTACGTTTTTAATTATTTATTTAAAAAATTTATAAAATTTGAAATAAAAACTTCGGCCATTTTTAATAACTTTGATGCAAATTAATATTTTTTTTAAATTCAAAAAACATCGTGTTGCATACATCAAGGGCTTTCGAAGAGTATGTCTACTTGTATATTTTTTATGTTTTTAATTTTTTATTTTAAAAATTCATAAAATTTTAAATAATAACTTGGGTACTTTTTAATAACTTTGATGCAAATTAATATTTTTTAAAAAATCAAAAAGCATCGTGTTGCATACATCAAGGGCTTTCCAACAGTATGTCTACTTGTGAATTTTATTACGTTTTTAATTATTTATTTTAAAAATTTATAATATTTGAAATAATAACTTCGGCTATTTTTAATAACTTTGATGCAAATTAATATTTTTTAAAAATTCAAAAAGCATCGTGTTGCATACATCAAGGGCTTTCCAGCAGTATGTTCACTTGTAAAAAAATTATGTTTTTAATTATTTATTTCAAAAATTTATCAAATTTCAAATAATAACTTCGGCACTTTTTAATAACTTTTACGAAAATTAATATTTTTCATAATATCAAAAAGCATCGTGTTGCATACATCAAAGGATTTCCAACAGTATGTCTACTTGTATATTATATTACGTTTTTAATTATTTATTTTAAAAATTTATAAAATTTGAAATAATAACTTCGGCCATTTTTAATAACTTTGATGCAAATTCATATTTTTTAAAAATTTAAAAGGCATCGTGTTGCATACATCCAGGGCTTCCCAAAAATGTGTCTACTTGTATATTTTATTAAGTTTTTAATTATTTATTTAAAAAATTTATCAAATTTGAAATAACTTGGGCAATTTTTAATAACTTTTACAAAAACTAATATTTTTAAAAATATCAAAAAGCATTGTGTTGAATACATCAAGGGCTTTCCAACAGTATGTCTACTTGTTTATTTTATTACGTTTTAAATGATTTATTTTAAAAACTCATCAAATTTGAAATAATAACTTGGACACTTTTTAATAACTTTTATTCAAATTAATATTTTTCAAAAATTTAAAACGCATCGTGTTGCATACATCAAGGGCTTTTTAACAGTATGTTTACTTGTATATTTATTTACGTTTTTAATTATTTATTTTAAAAATTCATAAAATTTTAAATAATAATTTGGGCACTTTTTAATAACTTTGATGCAAATTAATATTTTTTAAAAATTTAAAAAGCATTGTGTTCATACCTAAGGGGGTTTCCAACAGTGTGTCTACTTGTATATTTTATTACGTTTTTATTTATTTATTTTATTAATTTATAAAATTTGAAATAATAACTTCGGCCATTTTTAATAACTTTGATGAAAATATTTATTTTTTAAAAATTCAAAAAACATTGTGTTGCATACATCAAGGGTTTTCCAATAGTGGTGTCTACTTGTATATATTATTACGTTTTTAATTATTTATTTAAAAAATTTATAAAATTTGAAATAATAACTTCGGCCATTTTTAATAACTTTGATGCAAATTAATGTTTTTTCTAAATTCAAAAAGCATCGTGTTGCATACATCAAGGGCTTTCGAACAGTATGTCTACTTGTATATTTTATTACGTTTTTAATTATTTATTTTAAAAACTCATCAAATTTGAAATAATAACTTGGGCACTTTTTAATAACTTTTATTCAAATTAATCTTTTTCAAAAATTTAAAACGCATCGTGTTGCATACATCAAGGTTCAACAGAATATCTACTTGTATATTTTTTATGTTTTTAATTATTTATTTTAAAAATTTATAAAATTTGAAATAATAACTTCGGCCATTTTTAATAACTTTGATGCCAATTAGTATTTTTTAAAAATTCAAAAGGCATCGAGTTGCCTACAGCAAGGGCTTTCCAACATTATGTCTATTTGTGAATTTTATTAGGTTTTTAATTATTTATTTTAAAAATTTATAAAATTTGAAATAATAACTTCGGCTATTTTTAATAACTTTGATGCAAAAGAATATTTTTAAAAAATTCAAAACGCATCGTGTTGCATACATCAAGGGCTTTCCAGCAGTAACTTGTAATTTTTTTATGTTTTTAATTATTTATTTCAAAAATTTATCAAATTTGAAATAATAACTTCGGCACTTTTTAATAACTTTTACGAAAATTAATATTTTTCAAAATATCAAAAAGCATTGTGTTGCATACATCAAAGGATTTCCAACAGTATGTCTACTTGTATATTTTATTACGTTTTTAATTATTTATTTTAAAAATTTATAAAATTTGAAAGAATAACTTCGGCCATTTTTAATAACTTTGATGCAAATTAATATTTTTTAAAAATTCAAAAAGCATCGTGTTGCATACATCAACGGCTTTCCAAAAATGTGTTTACTTGTATATTTTATTAAGTTTTTAATTATTTATTTAAAAAATTTATAAAATTTGAAATAATAACTTGGGCCATTTTTAATAAGTTTGATGCAAATTAATATTCTTTAAAAATTCAAAAATCCTCGTGATGCATACATCAAGGGGTTTCCAACAGTGGTGTCTACTTGTATATTTTATTACGTTTTTAATTATTTAATTTAAAAACTCATCAAATTTGAAATAATAACTTGGGCACTTTTTAATAACTTTTATTCAAATTAAGCTTTTTCAAAAATTTAAAACGCATCGTGTTGCATACATCAAGGGTTTTTCAACAGTATGTCTACTTGTATATTTTTTATGTTTTTAATTATTTATTTTAAAAATTCATAAAATTTTAAATAATAACTTGGGCACTTTTTAATAACTTTGATGCAAATAAATATTTTTTTAAAATTCAAAAAGCATCGTGATGCATACATCAAGGGCTTTTCAGCAGTATGTTTACTTGTAAAAAAAATTTATGTTTTTAATTATTTATTTCAAAAATTTATCAAATTTGAAATAATAACTTCGGCACTTTTTAATAACTTTTACGAAAATTAATATTTTTCAAAATATCAAAAGGCATAGTGTTGCATACATCATGGGATTTCCAACAGTATGTCTACTTGTATATTTTATTACGTTTTAAATTATTTATTTTAAAAACTCATCAAATTTGAAATAATAACTTGGGCACTTTTTAATAACTTTGATGCCAATTAGTATTTTTTAAAAATTCAAAAGGCATCGTGTTGCATACAGCAAGGGCTTTTCAAAAATTTAAAACGCATCGTGTTGCATACATCAAGGGTTTTTCAACAGAATATCTACTTGTATATTTTTTATGTTTTTAATTATTTATTTTAAAAATTTATAAAATTTGAAATAATAACTTCGGCCATTTTTAATAACTTTGATGCCAATTAGTATTTTTTAAAAATTCAAAAGGCATCGAGTTGCCTACAGCAAGGGCTTTCCAACATTATGTCTATTTGTGAATTTTATTAGGTTTTTAATTATTTATTTTAAAAATTTATAAAATTTGAAATAATAACTTCGGCTATTTTTAATAACTTTGATGCAAAAGAATATTTTTAAAAAATTCAAAACGCATCGTGTTGCATACATCAAGGGCTTTCCAGCAGTAACTTGTAATTTTTTTATGTTTTTAATTATTTATTTCAAAAATTTATCAAATTTGAAATAATAACTTCGGCACTTTTTAATAACTTTTACGAAAATTAATATTTTTCAAAATATCAAAAAGCATTGTGTTGCATACATCAAAGGATTTCCAACAGTATGTCTACTTGTATATTTTATTACGTTTTTAATTATTTATTTTAAAAATTTATAAAATTTGAAAGAATAACTTCGGCCATTTTTAATAACTTTGATGCAAATTAATATTTTTTAAAAATTCAAAAAGCATCGTGTTGCATACATCAACGGCTTTCCAAAAATGTGTTTACTTGTATATTTTATTAAGTTTTTAATTATTTATTTAAAAAATTTATAAAATTTGAAATAATAACTTGGGCCATTTTTAATAAGTTTGATGCAAATTAATATTCTTTAAAAATTCAAAAATCCTCGTGATGCATACATCAAGGGGTTTCCAACAGTGGTGTCTACTTGTATATTTTATTACGTTTTTAATTATTTAATTTAAAAACTCATCAAATTTGAAATAATAACTTGGGCACTTTTTAATAACTTTTATTCAAATTAAGCTTTTTCAAAAATTTAAAACGCATCGTGTTGCATACATCAAGGGTTTTTCAACAGTATGTCTACTTGTATATTTTTTATGTTTTTAATTATTTATTTTAAAAATTCATAAAATTTTAAATAATAACTTGGGCACTTTTTAATAACTTTGATGCAAATAAATATTTTTTTAAAATTCAAAAAGCATCGTGATGCATACATCAAGGGCTTTTCAGCAGTATGTTTACTTGTAAAAAAAATTTATGTTTTTAATTATTTATTTCAAAAATTTATCAAATTTGAAATAATAACTTCGGCACTTTTTAATAACTTTTACGAAAATTAATATTTTTCAAAATATCAAAAGGCATAGTGTTGCATACATCATGGGATTTCCAACAGTATGTCTACTTGTATATTTTATTACGTTTTAAATTATTTATTTTAAAAACTCATCAAATTTGAAATAATAACTTGGGCACTTTTTAATAACTTTGATGCCAATTAGTATTTTTTAAAAATTCAAAAGGCATCGTGTTGCATACAGCAAGGGCTTTTCAAAAATGTGTCTACTTGTATATTTTATTAAGTTTTTAATTATTTATTTAGAAAATTTATAAAATTTGAAATAATAACTTGGGCCATTTTTAATAACTTTGATGCAAATTAATATTTTTTAAAAATTCAAAAATCATCGTGTTGCATACATCAAGGGCTTTTCAAAAATGTGTCTACTTGTATATTTTATTAAGTTTTTAATTATTTATTTAGAAAATTTATAAAATTTGAAATAATAACTTGGGCCATTTTTAATAACTTTGATGCAAATTAATATTCTTTAAAAATTAAAAATCCTCGTGATGCATACATCAAGGGGTTTCCAACAGTGGTGTCTACTTGTATATTTTATTACGTTTTCAATTATTTATTTTAAAAATTTATAATATTTGAAATAATTACTTCGGGAATTTTTAATAACTTTGATGCAAATTAATATTATTTAATAATTCAAAAAGCGTCGTGTTGCATACATCAAGGGCTTTCCAGCAGTATGTTCACTTGTAAAAAAAATTTATGTTTTTAATTATTTATTTCAAAAATTTTTCAAATTTGAAATAATAACTTTGGCACTTTTTAATAACTTTTACGAAAATTAATATTTTTCATAATATCAAAAAGCTTCGTGTTGCATACTTCAAAGGATTTCCAACAGTATGTCTACTTGTATATTACGTTTTTAATTATTTATTTTAAAAATTTATAAAATTTGAAATAATAACTTCGGCCATTTTTAATAACTTTGATGCAAATTAATATTTTTTAAAAATTCAAATGGCATCGTGTTGCATACATCAAGGGCTTTCCAAAAATGTGTCTACTTGTATATGTTATTAAGTTTTTAATTATTTATTTAAAAATTTTATAAAATTTGAAATAACTTGGGCCATTTTTAATAACTTTGATGCAAATTAATATTTTTTTAAAAATTCAAAAAGCATCGTGTTGCTTACATCAAAGGCTTTCCAGCAGTATGTTTTCTTGAAATTTTTTTTATGTTTTTAATTATTTATTTCAAAAATTTATCAAATTTGAAATAATAACTTCGACAATTTTTAATAACATTTACAAAAACTAATATTTTTCAAAAATATCAAAAAGCATCGTATTGTATACATCAAGGGCTTTTCAGCAGTATGTCTACTTGTTTATTTTATTACGTCTTAAATGATTTATTTTAAAAACTCATCAAATTTGAAATAATAACTTGGGCACTTTTTAATAACTTTTATTCAAATTAATATTTTTCAAAAATTTAAAACGCATCGTGTTGCATTCATCAAGGGCTTTTTAACAGTATAACTTTGATGCAAATTAATATTTTTTAAAAATTCAAAAAGCATTGTGTTTTATACATAAAGGGGTTTCCAACAGTGTGTCTACTTGTATATTTTTTTTGCGTTTTTAATTATTTATTTTAAAAATTTATAAAATTTGAAATAATAACTTGGGCCATTTTTAATAACTTTGATGCAAATTAATATTTTTTAAAAATTCGAAAATCCTCGTGATGCATACATCAAGGGGTTTCCAACAGTGGTGTCTACTTGTATATTTTATTACGTTTTTAATTAGGTATTTATTTAAAAAATTTATAAAATTTGAAATAATAACTTCGGCCATTTTTAATAACTTTGATGCAAATTAATATTTTTTAAAAACTCAACAGTATCGTGTTGCATTCATCAAGGGCTTTCCAACATTATGTCTACTTGTGTATTTTATTACGTTTTCAATTATTTATTTTAAAAATTTATAATATTTGAAATAATAACTTCGGCTATTTTTAATAACTTTGATGCAAATTAATATTTTTTAAAAATTCAAAAAGCCTCGTGTTGCATACATCAAGGGCTTTTCAGCAGTATGTTCACTTGTAAAAAAATTTATGTTTTTAATTATTTATTTCAAAAATTTATCAAATTTGAAATAATAACTTCGGCACTTTTTAATAACTTTTACAAAAATTAATATTTTTCATAATATCAAAAAGCATCGTGTTGCATACATCAAAGGATTTCCAACAGTATGTCTACTTGTATATTTTATTACGTTTTTAATTATTTATTTTAAAAATTCATAAAATTTGAAATAATAACTTCGGCCATTTTTAATAACTTTGATGCAAATTAATATTTTTTAAAAATTCAAAAGGCATCGTGTTGCATACATCAAGGGCTTTCCAAAAATGTGTCTACTTGTATATTTTATTAAGTTTTTAATTATTTATTTAAAAAATTTATAAAATTTGAAATAACTTGGGCCATTTTTAATAACTTTGATGCAAATTAATATTTTTTTAAAAATTCAAAAAGCATCGTGTTGCATACACCAAAGGCTTTCCAGCAGTATGTTTTCTTGTAATTTTTTTTATGTTTTTAATTATCTATTTCAAAAATTTATCAAATTTGAAATAATAACTTCGGCAATTTTTAGTAACTTTTACAAAAACTAATATTTTTCAAAAATATCAAAAAGCATCGTGTTGCATACATCAAGGGCTTTCCAACAGTATATCTACTTGTTTATTTTATTACGTTTTAAATGATTTATTTTAAAAACTCATCAAATTTGAAATAATAACTTGAGCACTTTTTAATAACTTTTATTCAAATTAATATTTTTTAAAAATTTAAAACGCATCGTGTTGCATACATCAAGGGCTTTTTAACAATATGTCTACTTGTATATTTATTTACGTTTTTAATTATTTATTTTAAAAATTCATAAAATTTTAAATAATAATTTGGGCACTTTTTAATAACTTTGATGCAAATTAATATTTTTTAAAAATTTAAAAAGCATTGTGTTTCATACATAAAGGGGTTTCCAACAGTGTGTCTACTTGTATATTTTATTACGTTTTTATTTATTTATTTTATTAATTTATAAAATTTGAAATAATAACTTCGGCCATTTTTAATAACTTTGATAAAAATATTTATTTTTTAAAAATTCAAAAAGCATCGTGTTGCATACATCAAGGGCTTTCGAACAGTATGTCTACTTGTATTATTTATTACGTTTTTAATTATTTATTTTAAAAACTCATCAAATTTGAAATAATAACTTGGGCACTTTTTAATTACTTTTATTCAAATTAATCTTTTTCAAAAATTTAAAACGCATCGTGTTGCATACATCAAGGGTTTTTCAACAGTATGTCTACTTGTATATTTTTTATGTTTTTAATTATTTATTTTAAAATTCATAAAATTTTAAATAATAACTTGGGCACTTTTTAATAACTTTGATGCAAATAAATATTTTTTTAAAATTCAAAAAGCATCGTCTTGCATAGATCAAGGGCTTTCCAACATTATGTCTACTTGTGTATTTTATTACGTTTTTAATTATTTATTTTAAAAATTTATAAAATTTGAAATAATAACTTCGGCTATTTTTAATAACTTTGATGCAAATTAATATTTTTTAAAAATTCAAAAAGCATCGTGTTGCATACATCAAGAGCTTTCAAGCAGTATGTTCACTTGTAAAAAAAAATTATGTTTTTAATTATTTATTTCAAAAATTTATCAAATTTGAAATAATAACTTCGGCACTTTTTAATAACTTTTACAAAAATTAATATTTTTCAAAATATCAAAAAGCATCGTGTTGCATACATCAAAGGAATTCCAACATTATGTCTACTTGTGAATTTTATTACGTTTTTAATTATTTATTTTAAAAATTTATAAAATTTGAAATAATATCTTCGGCTATTTTTAATAACTTTGATGCAAATTAATATTTTTTAAAAATTCAAAAAGCATCGTGTTGCATACATCAAGGGCTTTCCAGCAGTATGTTCACTTGTAATTTTTTTATGTTTTTAATTATTTATTTCAAAAATTTATCAAATTTAAAATAATAACTTCGGCACTTTTTAATAAATTTTACGAAATTTATTATTTTTCAAAATATAAAAAAGCATTGTGTTGCATACATCAAAGGATTTCCAACAGTATGTCTACTTGTATATTTTATTACGTTTTTAATTATTTATTTTAAAAATTTATAAAATTTGAAATAATAACTTCGGCCATTTTTAATAACTTTGATGCAAAAGAATATTTTTTAAAAATTCAAAAAGCATTGTGTTTCATACATAAAGGGGTTTCCAACAGTGTGTCTACTTGTATATTTTATTACGTTTTTATTTATTTATTTTATTAATTTATAAAATTTGAAATAATAACTTCGGCCATTTTTAATAACTTTGATGAAAATATTTATTTTTTAAAAATTCAAAAAGGGCTTTCCAACAGTGGTGTCTACTTGTATATTTTATTACGTTTTTAATTATTTATTTAAAAATTTTATAAATCTTGAAAAATAACTTCGGCCATTTTTAATAACTTTGATGCAAATTAATGTTTTTTCTAAATTAAAAAAGCATCGTGTTGCATACATCAAGGGCTTTCGAACAGTATGTCTACTTGTATTATTTATTACGTTTTTAATTATTTATTTTAAAAACTCATCAAATTTGAAATAATAACTTGGGCACTTTTTAATAACTTTTATTCAAATTAATCTTTTTCAAAAATTTAAAACGCATCGTGTTGCATACATCAAGGGTTTTTCAACAGTATGTCTACTTGTATGATTTTTATGTTTTTAATCATTTATTTTAAAAATTCATAAAATTTTAAATAATAACTTGGGCACTTTTTAATAACTTTGATGCAAATAAATATTTTTTTAAAATTCAAAAAGCATCGTGTTGCATACATCAAGGGCTTTCCAGCAGTATGTTCACTTGTAATTTTTTTATGTTTTTAATTATTTATTTCAAAAATTTATCAAATTTGAAATAATAACTTCGGCACTTTTTAATAACTTTTACGAAAATTAATATTTTTCAAAATATCAAAAAGCATCGTGTTGCATACATCATAGGATTTTCAACAGTATGTCTACTTGTATATTTTATTACGTTTTAAATGATTTATTTTAAAAACTCATCAAATTTAAAATAATAACTTGGGCACTTTTTAATAACTTTTATTCAAATTAATATTTTTTAAAAATTTAAAACGCATCGGGTTGCATGCATCAAGGACTTTTCAACAGTATGTCTATTTGTATATTTTTTTACGTTTTTAATTATTTATTTTAAAAATTTATAAAATTTGAAATAATAACTTCGGCCATTTTTAATAACTTTGATGCCAATTAGTATTTTTTAAAAATTCAAAAGGCATCGTGTTGCATACATCAAGGGCTTTCCAACATTATGTCTACATGTAAATTTTATTACGTTTTTAATTATTTATTTTAAAAATTTATAATATTTGAAATAATAACTTCGGCTATTTTTAATAACTTTGATGCAAATTAATATTTTTTAAAAATTCAAAAAGCATCGTGTTGCATACATCAAGGGCTTTCCAGCAGTATGTTCACTTGTAATTTTTTTATGTTTTTAATTATTTATTTCAAAAATTTATCAAATTTGAAATAATAACTTCGGCACTTTTTAATAACTTTTACGAAAATTAATATTTTTCAAAATATCAAAAAGCATCGTGTTGCATACATCAAAGGATTTCCAACATTATGTCTACTTGTGTATTTTATTACGGTTTCAATTATTTATTTTAAAAATTTATAATATTTGAAATAATAACTTCGGCTATTTTTAATAACTTTGATGCAAATTAATATTTTTTAAATATTCAAAAAGCATCGTGTTGCATACATCAAGGGCTTTTCAGCAGTATGTTCACTTGTAAAAAAATTTATGTTTTTAATTATTTATTTCAAAAATTTATCAAATTTGAAGTAATAACTTCGGCAATTTTTAGTAACTTTTACAAAAACTAATATTTTTCAAAAATATCAAAAAGCATCGTGTTGCATACATCAAGGGCTTTCCAACAGTATATCTACTTGTTTATTTTATTACGTTTTAAATGATTTATTTTAAAAACTCATCAAATTTGAAATAATAACTTGGGCACTTTTTAATAACTTTTATTCAAATTAATATTTTTTAAAAATTTAAAACGCATCGTGTTGCATACATCAAGGGCTTTTTAACAATATGTCTACTTGTATATTTATTTACGTTTTTAATTATTTATTTTAAAAATTCATAAAATTTTAAATAATAATTTGGGCACTTTTTAATAACTTTGATGCAAATTAATATTTTTTAAAAATTTAAAAAGCATTGTGTTTCATACATAAAGGGGTTTCCAACAGTGTGTCTACTTGTATATTTTATTACGTTTTTATTTATTTATTTTATTAATTTATAAAATTTGAAATAATAACTTCGGCCATTTTTAATAACTTTGATAAAAATATTTATTTTTTAAAAATTCAAAAAGCATCGTGTTGCATACATCAAGGGCTTTCGAACAGTATGTCTACTTGTATTATTTATTACGTTTTTAATTATTTATTTTAAAAACTCATCAAATTTGAAATAATAACTTGGGCACTTTTTAATTACTTTTATTCAAATTAATCTTTTTCAAAAATTTAAAACGCATCGTGTTGCATACATCAAGGGTTTTTCAACAGTATGTCTACTTGTATATTTTTTATGTTTTTAATTATTTATTTTAAAATTCATAAAATTTTAAATAATAACTTGGGCACTTTTTAATAACTTTGATGCAAATAAATATTTTTTTAAAATTCAAAAAGCATCGTCTTGCATAGATCAAGGGCTTTCCAACATTATGTCTACTTGTGTATTTTATTACGTTTTTAATTATTTATTTTAAAAATTTATAAAATTTGAAATAATAACTTCGGCTATTTTTAATAACTTTGATGCAAATTAATATTTTTTAAAAATTCAAAAAGCATCGTGTTGCATACATCAAGAGCTTTCAAGCAGTATGTTCACTTGTAAAAAAAAATTATGTTTTTAATTATTTATTTCAAAAATTTATCAAATTTGAAATAATAACTTCGGCACTTTTTAATAACTTTTACAAAAATTAATATTTTTCAAAATATCAAAAAGCATCGTGTTGCATACATCAAAGGAATTCCAACATTATGTCTACTTGTGAATTTTATTACGTTTTTAATTATTTATTTTAAAAATTTATAAAATTTGAAATAATATCTTCGGCTATTTTTAATAACTTTGATGCAAATTAATATTTTTTAAAAATTCAAAAAGCATCGTGTTGCATACATCAAGGGCTTTCCAGCAGTATGTTCACTTGTAATTTTTTTATGTTTTTAATTATTTATTTCAAAAATTTATCAAATTTAAAATAATAACTTCGGCACTTTTTAATAAATTTTACGAAATTTATTATTTTTCAAAATATAAAAAAGCATTGTGTTGCATACATCAAAGGATTTCCAACAGTATGTCTACTTGTATATTTTATTACGTTTTTAATTATTTATTTTAAAAATTTATAAAATTTGAAATAATAACTTCGGCCATTTTTAATAACTTTGATGCAAAAGAATATTTTTTAAAAATTCAAAAAGCATTGTGTTTCATACATAAAGGGGTTTCCAACAGTGTGTCTACTTGTATATTTTATTACGTTTTTATTTATTTATTTTATTAATTTATAAAATTTGAAATAATAACTTCGGCCATTTTTAATAACTTTGATGAAAATATTTATTTTTTAAAAATTCAAAAAGGGCTTTCCAACAGTGGTGTCTACTTGTATATTTTATTACGTTTTTAATTATTTATTTAAAAATTTTATAAATCTTGAAAAATAACTTCGGCCATTTTTAATAACTTTGATGCAAATTAATGTTTTTTCTAAATTAAAAAAGCATCGTGTTGCATACATCAAGGGCTTTCGAACAGTATGTCTACTTGTATTATTTATTACGTTTTTAATTATTTATTTTAAAAACTCATCAAATTTGAAATAATAACTTGGGCACTTTTTAATAACTTTTATTCAAATTAATCTTTTTCAAAAATTTAAAACGCATCGTGTTGCATACATCAAGGGTTTTTCAACAGTATGTCTACTTGTATGATTTTTATGTTTTTAATCATTTATTTTAAAAATTCATAAAATTTTAAATAATAACTTGGGCACTTTTTAATAACTTTGATGCAAATAAATATTTTTTTAAAATTCAAAAAGCATCGTGTTGCATACATCAAGGGCTTTCCAGCAGTATGTTCACTTGTAATTTTTTTATGTTTTTAATTATTTATTTCAAAAATTTATCAAATTTGAAATAATAACTTCGGCACTTTTTAATAACTTTTACGAAAATTAATATTTTTCAAAATATCAAAAAGCATCGTGTTGCATACATCATAGGATTTTCAACAGTATGTCTACTTGTATATTTTATTACGTTTTAAATGATTTATTTTAAAAACTCATCAAATTTAAAATAATAACTTGGGCACTTTTTAATAACTTTTATTCAAATTAATATTTTTTAAAAATTTAAAACGCATCGGGTTGCATGCATCAAGGACTTTTCAACAGTATGTCTATTTGTATATTTTTTTACGTTTTTAATTATTTATTTTAAAAATTTATAAAATTTGAAATAATAACTTCGGCCATTTTTAATAACTTTGATGCCAATTAGTATTTTTTAAAAATTCAAAAGGCATCGTGTTGCATACATCAAGGGCTTTCCAACATTATGTCTACATGTAAATTTTATTACGTTTTTAATTATTTATTTTAAAAATTTATAATATTTGAAATAATAACTTCGGCTATTTTTAATAACTTTGATGCAAATTAATATTTTTTAAAAATTCAAAAAGCATCGTGTTGCATACATCAAGGGCTTTCCAGCAGTATGTTCACTTGTAATTTTTTTATGTTTTTAATTATTTATTTCAAAAATTTATCAAATTTGAAATAATAACTTCGGCACTTTTTAATAACTTTTACGAAAATTAATATTTTTCAAAATATCAAAAAGCATCGTGTTGCATACATCAAAGGATTTCCAACATTATGTCTACTTGTGTATTTTATTACGGTTTCAATTATTTATTTTAAAAATTTATAATATTTGAAATAATAACTTCGGCTATTTTTAATAACTTTGATGCAAATTAATATTTTTTAAATATTCAAAAAGCATCGTGTTGCATACATCAAGGGCTTTTCAGCAGTATGTTCACTTGTAAAAAAATTTATGTTTTTAATTATTTATTTCAAAAATTTATCAAATTTGAAGTAATAACTTCGGCACTTTTTAATAACTTTTACGAAAATTAATATTTTTCATAATATCAAAAAGCATCGTGTTGCATACATCAATGGATTTCCAACAGTATGTCTACTTGTATATTTTATTACGTTTTTAATTATTTATTTTAAAAATTCATAAAATTTGAAATAATAACTTCGGCCATTTTTAATAACTTTGATTCAAATTAATATTTTTTAAAAATTCAAAAGGCATCGTGTTGCATACATCAAGGGCTTTCCAAAAATGTGTCTACTTGTATATTTTATTAAGTTTTTAATTATTTATTTAAAAAATTTATAAAATTTGAAATAACTTGGGCCATTTTTAATAACTTTGATGCAAATTAATATTTTTTTAAAAATTCAAAAAGCATCGTGTTGCATACATCAAAGGCTTTCCAGCAGTATGTTTTCTTGTAAATTTTTTTATGTTTTTAATTATCTATTTCAAAAATTTATCAAATTTGAAATAATAACTTCGGCAATTTTTAGTAACTTTTACAAAAACTAATATTTTTCAAAAATATCAAAAAGCATCGTGTTGCATACATCAAGGGCTTTCCAACAGTATATCTACTTGTTTATTTTATTACGTTTTAAATGATTTATTTTAAAAACTCATCAAATTTGAAATAATAACTTGGGCACTTTTTAATAACTTTTATTCAAATTAATATTTTTTAAAAATTTAAAACGCATCGTGTTGCATACATCAAGGGCTTTTTAACAATATGTCTACTTGTATATTTATTTACGTTTTTAATTATTTATTTTAAAAATTCATAAAATTTTAAATAATAATTTGGGCACTTTTTAATAAGTTTGATGCAAATTAATATTTTTTAAAAATTTAAAAAGCATTGTGTTTCATACATAAAGGGGTTTCCAACAGTGTGTCTACTTGTATATTTTATTACGTTTTTATTTATTTATTTTATTAATTTATAAAATTTGAAATAATAACTTCGGCCATTTTTAATAACTTTGATAAAAATATTTATTTTTTAAAAATTCAAAAAGCATCGTGTTGCATACATCAAGGGCTTTCGAACAGTATGTCTACTTGTATTATTTATTACGTTTTTAATTATTTATTTTAAAAACTCATCAAATTTGAAATAATAACTTGGGCACTTTTTAATTACTTTTATTCAAATTAATCTTTTTCAAAAATTTAAAACGCATCGTGTTGCATACATCAAGGGTTTTTCAACAGTATGTCTACTTGTATTATTTATTACGTTTTTAATTATTTATTTTAAAAACTCATCAAATTTGAAATAATAACTTGGGCACTTTTTAATTACTTTTATTCAAATTAATCTTTTTCAAAAATTTAAAAAGCATCGTGTTGCATAGATCAAGGGCTTTCCAACATTATGTCTACTTGTGTATTTTATTACGTTTTTAATTATTTATTTTAAAAATTTATAAAATTTGAAATAATAACTTCGGCTATTTTTAATAACTTTGATGCAAATTAATATTTTTTAAAAATTCAAAAAGCATCGTGTTGCATACATCAAGAGCTTTCAAGCAGTATGTTCACTTGTAAAAAAAAATTATGTTTTTAATTATTTATTTCAAAAATTTATCAAATTTGAAATAATAACTTCGGCACTTTTTAATAACTTTTACAAAAATTAATATTTTTCAAAATATCAAAAAGCATCGTGTTGCATACATCAAAGGAATTCCAACATTATGTCTACTTGTGAATTTTATTACGTTTTTAATTATTTATTTTAAAAATTTATAAAATTTGAAATAATAACTTCGGCTATTTTTAATAACTTTGATGCAAATTAATATTTTTTAAAAATTCAAAAAGCATCGTGTTGCATACATCAAGGGCTTTCCAGCAGTATGTTCACTTGTAATTTTTTTATGTTTTTAATTATTTATTTCAAAAATTTATCAAATTTAAAATAATAACTTCGGCACTTTTTAATAAATTTTACGAAAATTATTATTTTTCAAAATATAAAAAAGCATTGTGTTGCATACATCAAAGGATTTCCAACAGTATGTCTACTTGTATATTTTATCACGTTTTTAATTATTTATTTTAAAAATTTATAAAATTTGAAATAATAACTTCGGCCATTTTTAATAACTTTGATGCAAATTAATATTTTTTAAAAATTCAAAAAGCATTGTGTTTCATACATAAAGGGGTTTCCAACAGTGTGTCTACTTGTATATTTTATTACGTTTTTATTTATTTATTTTATTAATTTATAAAATTTGAAATAATAACTTCGGCCATTTTTAATAACTTTGATGAAAATATTTATTTTTTAAAAATTCAAAAAGGGCTTTCCAACAGTGGTGTCTACTTGTATATTTTATTACGTTTTTAATTATTTATTTAAAAATTTTATAAATCTTGAAAAATAACTTCGGCCATTTTTAATAACTTTGATGCAAATTAATGTTTTTTCTAAATTAAAAAAGCATCGTGTTGCATACATCAAGGGCTTTCGAACAGTATGTCTACTTGTATTATTTATTACGTTTTTAATTATTTATTTTAAAAACTCATCAAATTTGAAATAATAACTTGGGCACTTTTTAATAACTTTTATTCAAATTAATCTTTTTCAAAAATTTAAAACGCATCGTGTTGCATACATCAAGGGTTTTTCAACAGTATGTCTACTTGTATATTTTTTATGTTTTTAATCATTTATTTTAAAAATTCATAAAATTTTAAATAATAACTTGGGCACTTTTTAATAACTTTGATGCAAATAAATATTTTTTTAAAATTCAAAAAGCATCGTGTTGCATACATCAAGGGCTTTCCAACATTATGTCTACTTGTGTATTTTATTACGTTTTTAATTATTTATTTTAAAAATTTATAAAATTTGAAATAATAACTTCGGCTATTTTTAATAACTTTGATGCAAATTAATATTTTTCAAAAATTCAAAAAGCATCGTGTTGCATACATCAAGGGCTTTCCAGCAGTATGTTCACTTGTAATTTTTTTATGTTTTTAATTAATTATTTCAAAAATTTATCAAATTTGAAATAATAACTTCGGCACTTTTTAATAACTTTTACGAAAATTAATATTTTTCAAAATATCAAAAAGCATCGTGTTGCATACATCATAGGATTTTCAACAGTATGTCTACTTGTATATTTTATTACGTTTTAAATGATTTATTTTAAAAACTCATCAAATTTAAAATAATAACTTGGGACTTTTTAATAACTTTTATTCAAATTAATATTTTTTAAAAATTTAAAACGCATCGGGTTGCATACATCAAGGACTTTTCAACAGTATGTCTATTTGTATATTTTTTTACGTTTTTAATTATTTATTTTAAAAATTTATAAAATTTGAAATAATAACTTCGGCCATTTTTAATAACTTTGATGCCAATTAGTATTTTTTAAAAATTCAAAAGGCATCGTGTTGCATACATCAAGGGCTTTCCAACATTATGTCTACATGTAAATTTTATTACGTTTTTAATTATTTATTTTAAAAATTTATAAAATTTGAAATAATAACTTCGGCTATTTTTAATAACTTTGATGCAAATTAATATTTTTTAAAAATTCAAAAAGCATCGTGTTGCATACATCAAGGGCTTTCCAGCAGTATGTTCACTTGTAATTTTTTTATGTTTTTAATTATTTATTTCAAAAATTTATCAAATTTGAAATAATAACTTCGGCACTTTTTAATAACTTTTACGAAAATTAATATTTTTCAAAATATCAAAAAGCATCGTGTTGCATACATCAAAGGATTTCCAACAGTATGTCTACTTGTATATTTTATTACGTTTTTAATTATTTAATTTAAAAATTTAAAAAATTTGAAATAATAACTTCGGCCATTTTTAATAACTTTGATGCAATTTAATATTTTTTAAATATTCAAAAAGCATCGTGTTGCATAAATCAAGGGCTTTCCAAAAATGTGTCTATTTGTATATTTTATTAAGTTTTTAATTATTTATTTAAAAAATTTATAAAATTTGAAATAATAACTTGGGTACTTTTTAATAACTTTGATGCAAATTAATATTTTTTAAAAAGTCAAAAAGCATCGTGTTGCATACATCAAGGGCTTTCCAACATTATGTCTACTTGTGTATTTTATTACGGTTTCAATTATTTATTTTAAAAATTTATAATATTTGAAATAATAACTTCGGCTATTTTTAATAACTTTGATGCAAATTAATATTTTTTAAATATTCAAAAAGCATCGTGTTGCATACATCAAGGGCTTTTAAGCAGTATGTTCACTTGTAAAAAAATTTATGTTTTTAATTATTTATTTCAAAAATTTATCAAATTTGAAGTAATAACTTCGGCACTTTTTAATAACTTTTACGAAAATTAATATTTTTCATAATATCAAAAAGCATCGTGTTGCATACATCAAAGGATTTCCAACAGTATGTCTACTTGTATATTTTATTACGTTTTTAATTATTTATTTTAAAAATTCATAAAATTTGAAATAATAACTTGGGTACTTTTTAATAACTTTGATGCAAATTAATATTTTTTAAAAACTCAAAAAGCATCGTGTTGCATACATCAAGGGCTTTCCAACATTATGTCTACTTGTGTATTTTATTACGTTTTCAATTATTTATTTTAAAAATTTATAATATTTGAAATAATAACTTCGGCTATTTTTAATAACTTTGATGCAAATTAATATTTTTTAAATATTCAAAAAGCATCGTGTTGCATACATCAAGTACTTTCTAAAAATGTGTCTACTTGTATATTTTATTAAGTTTTTAATTATTTATTTAAAAAATTTATAAAATTTGAAATAATAACTTGGGTACTTTTTAATAACTTATTATTACTTAACTTTAACTTTTTTAATAACTTTTTATTACTTAACTTTTCTGTATGGCACTCCCAAAGATCCCAACCGGCCATCACCCCCTCTCATAACTCTCAATCCCTAAATCTTGGAAGTTTTCTAAACAATCTAAAAGAAATATTCTCCCTATTAAAATCGCTAGACGTTTCAAAATACTTACCAAAAATTATCTCCATTTTAAAAGGCCTGTCAAATTATCACTCAACAGACGATAAAATCGCGTATATTCTAGAGTCAATAGTCACATTAATTAATTAGAATGCCTTGCAACTTAAAAGATCTGAATATCATATGCTTCAATGCCAACGGCATCTTGAAACAGTTTCAGGAATTAATCCATTTTATAACAGTACACAAACCTAATATACTACTGATTCCGGAAACACACCCAAACATCAACACACCTATAAAAATTCCTAACTATGTCATCCACAGGAATGACAGAATTGGCCGAAGGGAAGGCGGAACTGCTATCATAATTAAAGAATGCATCAAGCATAAACTCAAAACCACCCCTCCTCTAACCAGTTGTGAAGCCACACTTATCAAAATTTCGGATAATAACTCATCAATACTTATAGCCCCAGTCTACAAACCCCCACATACTCCTCTTGAAACCCGGGACATTGTAGACATCTTAAGTTTATCCCCAGTCTCGATTTTAAGTGGCGATCTCAATTGCAAACACACTAACTGGTTCTCCAGAGTAATTAACAGAGACGGAGCTAAACTTAATGATCTACTTGAATTTGACGTCATCTCCTAACCTAAGCCAACTCTCTACCACCACAAGTCTATCCTTCCGAGTGATGTGCTGGACATTTTTGTAACGCGCAATTTCGCCTTCAACGTCGAACTTGCAGTTATCGGCGCATTAAACTCGGACCATCTACCTCTACAACTGATAGTTCAATATGTGCCTGAAATCATTGAAATCGCATACAAGTTCTCTGAAAAAGATTATAATTGGGACAAATTTAAAACATGTTTTGTCAACTTGCCGTGCAACCCCTCAATTAACGATGCTGATCACATTGAAAACGCAACTCTGGACATCACCCAGTCAATTCATTCCGCTCTCAAAAATTCCCCATGCCTGCCTATGCCAAACCCAAGCCACTTCCGCAATATATCCTGGCTAAAATTGGAGCCAAAACCAAACTAAGAAAACAATTATTTCACACCTCTCGATTCCCACAAATTAAACAAGCCATCAACACTCTTAACAGAGAAATCAAAACACTTATTATTGAGCACAAAACTCAAAAGTGGGAAGAATTTATCACCGAACGCTCCAATCCTAACAAAGTTCCAAACCTATTCGCCAAAAAGTTCACACCTATCCCGTCTCTTACAAACGCGAATGTTCAGGCCGTCAATGATGACGATAAAGCCGAACTTTTGTCCAATTCTTTGCTTGCCCAATTTTCCAACCAAGACGTTCCTGCTCGTACCTCCAAAATATGCTCTGCTACGGCCAATATGATTAAAGCAACAGAACTCATATCAACGGACAATCCTTTTGTTATATCTCCAAATGATATTGTTATTAAAATCTCAATGCTTAAAAACAAAAAATCGCCAGGATTGGATAACATCCCTAATTACGCGCTGAAACATCTGCTTAAAAACGCAATTTTGTATTTAACAAGACATACAATGCAATCCTAACCCTACCACCTTTTCCTACCTCCTGGAAAACTTCCAAAATAATACCCATCCACAAATTACATGAACCCCCCAATTTGCCAACATCCTATCGTCCCATCTCACTTCTGAACACTCTCAGCAAAATTTTGGAAAACATTATATTAGATAAGATAACCGACCATCTCGATAAAAACAAAATTTTGAACGATGCTCAGTTTGGCTTCAGAAGAGGTCATAGCACTACGGACCAACTCTGTAGACTTACTGAGCATATCTCAACTAACCTCAATTGCCGAGAGCATATCAGTATGATTTCCCTTGACCTATCCAAAGCTTTCGATAAAGTTTACCATGAAGGACTTATCCACAAACTTCATCTCCTAAACCTCCCAATCCGCTTAACCAAACTTATCCAATCCTACCTTACAAACCGTAAGTATGTGGTTTCAGTTAAAAACAACATCTCCCTTGCAAAATCCATCAGATCGGGAGTCCCTCAGGGCTCTGCTTTGGGTCCAGTACTGTTTTTGCTCTACATCAATGACATACCAAAGGTCATTGACCATAGAATCAGCCTATACATTTATGCTGACGATACAGCAATTACCACTCACTCGGCCTGTCCCATAATCGGCAGAAACCTTCTTCAAAGGCAAACAAGCATAACCGTCAACTTCTTCAAACGCTGGGGCCTAAAGGTTAATCCGAATAAGTCTCAGAGCATAATCTTCCACCGCAAACTTAATTTTGTCCCTCCTAATCCTCTATCAATCCAAAACATAAACATCCAGTGGAGCCAAACCATCACATACCTCGGCTTAATTCTTGATCCCAAACTTTCATTTACACCCCATATTTTGAACGTCAAAAGACGGGTCATTATCAAACTCAAACAATTCTACCCAATCCTTAAAAATCCCCTACTTCCCCAAGCAACCTCCCTCCTCATCTACACATCCTACATTCGTCCGCTCATCTCCTATGCCCACCCGGCGTGGAATCTCTTGGCAGAATACCAAATCAAGATTCTACAAAGGCTACAAAACATCTTCCTTCGTCTGGCTACAAAGTCCCCCTACTACACTTCAACTCTCTTCCTGCATAACTCCACCGGGATACTATATTTAAGTGAATTCTTCAAGAAAACGGATTGCAAGTATTATAAAGCGCTAAAAATGCACACCAATAGTGGTTTGGCAGGCACTGTCGTTCCTAAATTTAATTTCAAACCTAGGCTCAAATCACTCAACTACGTGATAAACATTTCAGAAAATTAAACGTCAGACATTAAGTCATAACAAAACAAAACATTAAGGTGGTTACACACCAATCGATCGTAGCTAAGAAGCAAAATTGCTTGATGGCTATTAAACTCTGTTGTGGCACACACAAAGTCAATAACTCACTGCGGTTTGTGGCTCATTCTCCGCTCGACCGTTGTCAGGTAGAGTGTTCTCTCGTCGTCGTCGTCGTCAATCGTTTCGTGCGCTATTATAATATTATTATAATAATTTGTTGTGTTATTTAATATACATTATTAAATAAAAAAAAAAAAAATGGCAGATATTGAAAATCAAAATTCATCATCGGCAGCATCGCCCAATGTGCAGTCTCCTGTGAAAAAGGAGAAAAAACTGAAAAATCCACGATTGAAACCATCTCATCCACCCACATCAGAAATGGTAAATAATGCAATCAAGGACCTTAAAGAGCGTGGCGGTTCATCATTGCAAGCAATTAAAAAGTACGTAGCTGCCAATTACAAAGTGGACGCGGAAAAAGTGTCGCCGTTTATCAAGAAATATTTAAAAGCGGCCGTTCTATCTGGATCCTTAATTCAAACCAAAGGCAAAGGTGCATCTGGTTCATTTAAATTGGCCACTACGGGGTCGTCATCAGCCGCCGCTACCGCCGCCGCCGCAAAAAAAGCTGTAAATAAAAAGAGGAAAAGTGTTGTGAAGAAATCATCATCGCCAGTGAAACGAGTTGGTGTTTCAAAAGCATCTTCTGCCGTCGCCGCCGCCGCTGATAAGAAATCTTCAAAGAAGACCGCCGTTGCAGCTGCAAAAAGTAATAAAAAAGTTGTTGGTGCCGCTGCGAAAAAGGCCGCCGCCGTTGCTGCAATTAAGGCAAAGAAGCCAGCTGCCGCCGAAAAGAAAGCCGCCGCCAAACCAGCGGTTGCCGCCGCCGCCGCCAAAAGTCCATCAAAGGCGAAAAAATCGAATAAAAGTCCAACGAAAAAACCGAAGGCGCCAAAACCAAAAACAACAACCAAAACAGCTGCTGCTGCTTCGTCAAAGGCAAAAAAAGCCGCCTCTCCCAAAAGAAAAAAGTGAATTTTTTCGTTTTGAAAATCAACGCAAATCTTGGAATGCAAATTCCAAAACAACAAATGGCCCTTTTCAGGGCCACAAAATTATTTACTATAAATATTCTCGAATTTCGACTTTTTGACAAACATTGAATTTTTAATTGCCCCCTACTTAATTAATTATTCAACTTCAGAACTTAACCCATCCAGTATACACAGAGTGTTTTTTTTTTAATTACTTAAATAATTAATAATTAATTAATTATTTATTACTAATTACTTATTAATTTAGTTAATCTATTGACCGATAGGTGGCTATAAATTTAAATTTTGCGCGGTTTTTTTAATTACTTAAATACTAATTAATTAATTATTTATTACTAATTATTTATTAATTTACTTAATCTATTGACCGATAGATGGCTATAAATTTAAATTTTGCGCGTTTTTTTTAATTACTTAAATACTAATTAATTAATTATTTATTAATTATTAATTTAGTTAATTTATTGACCGATTGGTGGCTATAAATTTGAATTTTGCGCGTTTTTTTAAATTACCTAAATACAAATTAATTATTTATTATTAATTAATTATTAATTTAGTTAATCTATTAACCGATAGGTGGCCATAAATTTGAATTTTTTTCAGTTTTTTTTTTAAATTAATGAGCTATTTACTAATAGATGGCGCTTTAGTAAAATGCAACCAGCAATACACGTTGCATCATAGTTTAGCTATTTCCCAATAGACGGCGCTGCTCTAAGAAGCAACCAACATTTTTATGGTTTTACCACAAAATTTAGACTAAACCTAACCTACACTTTGATCTTAGCCATAGGGCCATAGGGCCTTAGAATAGAGGCTAAACCTAACCTAACCTAACCTAACACCTTTATTTTGAAAAAAACTTTTTTTTTAACTAACCTAACCTAACCTAACCCCTGCGCAAGAAAAACAAACCTAACCTACACTTTGATTTTAGCCATAGGGCCTTAGAATAGAGGCTAAACCTAACCTAACCTAACATCTTTATTTTGAAAAAAAAAAAAAGAACCTTTTTTTTTAAATAACTTAACCTTTTAAAAAAAATTAACCTAACCTAACCCCTGCGCAAGAAAAACAAACAAAATTGTAAATCTAACCTAACATAACCCCTGCGCAAGAATAACAAACAAAATTGTAAATCAAACCTAACCTAACCTAACCCCTGTGCAATAAAAACAAACAAAATCGTAAATCTAACATAACATAACCCCTGCGCAAGAATAACAAACAAAATCGTAAATCAAACCTAACCTAACCCCTGCACAAGAATAACAACGAATATTTTAAGGAATTAAACTAATTAACATAAACAGATCTAAAACCAAACTAAACAGTGTAAATAGTGTTCAAAGGCAAAAACTATGTTAAAAACAAAAAAATATTCCTAAAAAAAAACAAAAAAAAAAATAAAAAAAAAAGGTTGCGGCTACATTCGATACGTGGACTACTATCGGAGTAATAAGTTTTGACCCTCTTTTTTAAAGTATCATATTATGAAAAGTATTTGCCACATTTTGATAATTTAAAAAAAAACTGAAATTGTGTTGTATTGTGCATGTATGTAATTTTTTTTAAAATTTTCACATTTTTAATTTTCCAGCAATGTATAAATATATCTAAAAAAGCACGGATTTTTTGTACCTTTTTCGATATTATTAACTTTAAATGTAAGTTTTATAAAAATTATTACATCTGATGACTTTAGATTTTAAATACAAATAAAGTATATATTTCTGTACAATATACAACAAAAATTGAATCAATTTGATCAGTAGTTTTTTTTTAAATAAATAAATTATGACCCTATGTTTTCTCAGCTATTCATAGAGCTATCAACTTGAACTTTTCGAATAGTTTTGCAGATAAACTTATAGAACAATAATCAATAAAAAGAAATTCTAAAAATTCTAAATTAAGGCCACAATACCAAATTACATTTACTAAAAAAGGAAAACTGCACTTGATATTTGCGGGGAAGCGGAGCGATGAAACGGTATATGATTAAATGGCCCTGTCCAAGGCGCAGCCTTTATCAAGACGAAGCGGCAAATATACTATTACTTTCAGTTTAAAATAGTTATTAGCTTTTAAAATTACTTGTTTTTTTTTCTTGGGTGCAATGTTTCGGCATTTTCACTATTTTATTCAGATTAATCAGATTTAATCGAAATGAATAGTTGAAGCATGTTTTGCAAACACAAATAATATAAACAAGCCGCAAGCGCGCTATTGTGTACGGCGCTATAGGTTGCTATCTTTCTCACATCGCACCGTAAAATTAAATCTACAATCACTCGATTAATTAAACGAATTTTTGATTTATTTTTTTAGAAACGTTTTGATAATATAGTGTACTTCAATTACACACAAGAAATTTTGAAATCGGATTCCTAATAAGAAATATAACAATAATTCATTTAATATTACTTCATTAAAAATATACACATAGTAGAAAAAAATTTTTTGAACAAATATAAATATAAAGATTTTGTTTTCATATGTTTGAAGTTTCGTGAATACAATGCTATTTTTAACAAAAATACAGTGAAATGAAAAACTGCAATTTTTTACGGCTGTTAAATTAGGTACTTTTTTGCACATTTTAATTTTTAAAAAACAAACTATAAGAGTAAGATGTTTGATTTTTTTATACGACATTTATGAATAGTTCATGCAAGTCATATAAAAATTTCATAAAATTTTGGCTCCTACGTTTAGAAATATAACTGTTTAAAAAAGAGGGTCAAAACTTATTACTCCGATAGTAGCGCACGGCAAGCGCGCACTATCACAGCTGGCCTGCAAAGCCTCTCCAAACAGTTTCGTATAAATGCGCTTTAAAAATATTCATACAATAATTTGATTTTTAAAAACCGTTTTTTTACCAAATATCAAAATTTCCTCAACTGAGATAGGTACCAATAGGTTCAGAATGATCCAAACTACATATTGCAACAAAAAATTTTCAAAAATATTGGGGGTGGTTAAGTGTACCAGCACCGAATTAATTAAGTGGGGGAGTTGTTTTTATTCCTTTACACCATAAATATATACATAAAAAAAAAAAAAAAAAAAAAAAAAAATTTTTTTTTTGCGCGTCAAAATCCAATTGGATTCTTATAAGACAAAATCCAATTGGATTCTGAGAATTCCGCGCGCGCGGAAATCCAATTGGATTCTTATAAGACAACGACCATACCACATTGGTAACTGCCGTTCCTCGTCCGATCAACGAAGCAAAGCAATGTCGGGCGCGGTTAGTACTTGGATGGGTGACCGCTTGGGAACACCGCGTGCCGTTGTCTTTCTTTTTTTAAATAAAATAAAAAAAATTGTTTAAATAAAAAAAATTATTTTTATTTTAGCTCTCTCTTACACACACAACCTTTCTCTCTCTCTCTCTCTCTCTCTTACACACACAACCTTTCTCTCTCTCTCTTTTTCTTACACACACCACCTTTCCCTCTCTCTCTTTCTTACACACACAACCTTTCTCTCTCTCTTTCTAGAAAAACAACAACAACAATCGATATCATTTACTCAAATATTTATGTAAATATTTTTGGTGGTTCTGAAAAGAACCGATTGATTTTTAATTAAATAATTAGTTAAAATTATTTAAGCACGTTCGCCTCGAATACGTCTAGCCAATTGGATGTCTTTCGGCATGATGGTGACACGTTTTGCGTGAATGGCACAAAGATTTGTATCTTCGAAAAGTCCAACCAAATATGCTTCGCTAGCTTCTTGCAATGCCATAACAGCTGAACTTTGGAAACGCAAATCGGTTTTGAAATCCTGTGCAATTTCCCTTACCAAACGTTGGAATGGCAATTTGCGGATCAGCAATTCGGTGCTCTTTTGATAACGACGAATTTCACGCAGAGCCACGGTTCCTGGACGATAACGATGTGGTTTTTTGACACCGCCAGTGGCTGGGGCACTTTTACGAGCAGCCTTGGTAGCAAGTTGCTTACGTGGTGCCTTACCTCCAGTAGATTTTCTGGCAGTTTGCTTGGTACGAGCCATTATTTTTAATTAATATGAAATAATTATTTGCAACGACGACGAAGTGAACACTTTGAATGCACGCTCACAAATAAGAAATTCGCGTTACTCTATCAGTGTGTTTTAAAGGGTGCGAGTACCAGGACTCTTATTTCCCTTAGTATTTGGGAGTTCATCATTTAGAGTAACTTGGAAGATTTTTAACGAAATTTTTTATTATTTGGGCAGAACTTTGGTGGGGGCGATAAGGGGGAAGTGGATAGGTTACGGGATAATACATAAATGATGTAGATGAAGATGATTTTGATGAATCTCTGAAACAGAACTCAAAAAATTTTGATTAGTAAAAGTTTACAAAACAAACAACAACAGTGATGTACGGAAGATAAGATCTGAAACAAAACTCAAGACAGAAGTTGATTAGTAAAATGACAATTTATTTTAAATTAATAATACATTTAGGGCGCTTATATTTAAAGTCGATAGTTTCGTCATAGTTCGTACTTTCCCTGAGGAGTACGTTTGAATGAGTAGAAGCAGAGGCGTACATATTTGTCGCTTGCTCAACAATAGAGTCTAAAATGAGGGGAATGTTAGCTTCAATGTGGAGCTGTTCATTACGAACAAACCAAGGGGCATTGAAAATATTTCGGAGGGTTTTATTTTGTAAAACTTGAAGCTTTTGGATATTGAATTTGAAAGTGTGTCCCCAGGCAGGGCAGGCGTACAGCATAGTGGGGCGAATTATGGTTTTGTATATAGTGAGTTTGTTTTTAAGAGATAATTTGCTATTACGACATAAGAGGGGGTAAAGGAAACCCAGAACCTGTTTGGTTTTGGTAACAACGTTCGTGGTATGTCTAGTAAATGTCAGTTTCTGGTCAAAAGTTACTCCTAAGTATTTAAATTCTTTGTGCCACGGAATGACTTTATTAAAGAAATCAATGCTAGGCAATGGGGTGGGCACTTTTTTACGCGATATTATTATTGCTGAGCTTTTCTCAGCGTTAACATTGATGCGCCAAGAAATGAAAAAGTTTTCTAAGAGATCTAATTGTCTTTGAAGAAGGTCAATTGTCATGTTGAGATTAAGGCTATGAACAATTATAGCTGTGTCGTCGGCGTATGTGGCCAGTTGGACTCTGTGGTCGTCAAGGATAGGAATGTCGGATGTGAAGAGGTTATATAGTGTAGGGGAAAGCACTGAACCTTGAGGAACACCGGCCTCAAGAGTGTAAGTTTCAGAAAAATAACTACCTACTTTGGCTCTGAATTTTCGGTTTAATAGAAAAGAGTTAATCAATTCAATAAGGCGAGTTGGAAATTTAAGCTTGATTAGCTTGTGAATTAGACCTTCGTGCCAAGTGGTGTCAAAGGCTTTGGCAATGTCTAGGGCGACTATGCCAGTGAAATGCTTGCAATTGAAATTTTTTGTAATGAGCTCAGTGACTCTCAGAATTTGTTGAGGGGCCGAATGGGATTCTCTAAACCCAAACTGATGGTTTGGGAAAAGATCATTTTTATCGATAAAGGACTTAAGTCGCGAAAGAATAAGTCTTTCACCAACTTTGCCAATGTTGGAGAGGAGACTGATGGGGCGATAATTTTGGGGAAACTTTTTATCTTTGTTAGGTTTGGCAATAAAAATGACTGATGCCAGTTTCCATTGAGTTGGAAAATGACGGAGATAGAACATAGCATTGAAGATGTTAGTGAGCGCAACTATTAATTTGGGCGGAAGGTGTTTTAGTACGCGATTTGAAATGTTATCGGGACCTGGACTTTTATTGTTATTTAAATTGGCAATTATGGCATTAATTTCCGCGGGGGTGGTATGATCAATTGGATCTGAATCATCTTGAGTAGAGCGTAGAAATAAATCCACGCCTTCCTCAATTTCATCAATTCCATCAAGGTCAGCATCACTAATGTTTGGTTGGCACTGTAACTCAAACATATCTGCAAAACATTCGGCTTTATCTTGGTTGTCAAACACTAGTCCGCGAGTGCCTTGAAGAGGGGGGACCGGAAGGTTTTTATTGCGAAGGGCTTTGGCGATTTTCCAAAGCGGTTTTTCACCAGGGTTAAGTTGCTCCAGCTTCTCGTCCCATTTCTGGCAACGAAAATCAACTAGTGCATACCTAACCTGATTTTGAAGGTAGTTCGCGTGAGTTTTATCTCTTCGCAAATTAGAGCGGTGTGCTCTACGACGTGCAATATTTTTTTCTTTTATTAGAGAAAGAATCTCAGCTGGAAGAGCTGGATTTGAGTTGGGTTTCACGAAAGTATGGGTTGCTTTATTTAAAGCGGAGAGAATCTGGTCAGAAAAGTGTTTGACTGATTGTTCGAGTTCTAACTCTGTGGAAATGGATGGAATTGGACCAAAATCTTTTTCGATAGAGTCCGTTTGTAAGTCCATTAACGTTTGTCAAGAAGAGTGGGAATAAATGTTAGGATTTTTATAAGGAGGTCCTTTTGGGAAGAAGAATTCGTCAGACTTTGGATGAATTTTCCAATGTTGTCTTCTAAACCAGAGCCCGAACTAGTGGGTTGGTTTGATTTGGGTGGAGTTGGGGTATGAGATGCGGCATTTGCGTAGGAGATGTGTTTTGCTCTAGTAGGGGGGGCTGCAGCTTTTAGAATGGTGGGAACGAAAGGTTTAGGGAAGGCTTTACAGCCGCGGTAGTTGGCAGTGTGCTCACTGTTGCAGTTTACACACTTTGGTTTGAAGTTGTCTGATTGCATAGTGCATTCAGAAGAGAGGTGGTCACCGGCGCACTTAACGCACTTGGGCGCTAAGTTGCAGTTACGTTGTGCATGGTTAAAAGACTGGCAGCGATGGCATTGGGTAACGACTCCACGAGGTCTAGGGAGTTCGGCTTTTACACAAAGATTGCATAATTTGGTTATGTTTAGCAATTGTGGTTGAGTTTTTGGAACTTCAACCAAAATTAATGGCAATTCAACTTTCGTATGGAAATTACTCATACGAGTTACTTTGATGGGGGTGAAGCCCAGAGCAACTAGATCCTCCTTGACATCTTCAGTGGAGATGCAAGTGGGAATTGATCGAATGACCGCTTTGACAGTGCGGTCTTCGGGGAGCGTATAACTGTAGAATTCAAATTTTGAAGTGGACAAATATTTTGATAATCTACGGAAATCGTCAGAGGACGTGCAAGAAATTCGAATGCCATCCTTGAAAGAGCTGGCTTTGGAATAATTAATTTTGGACGTGGCACAATGTGCCGAGATAGTTTTCCACTTAGTGGAATCACGGAGAATAATTGGTGGGATTTTGTCACTCACCAATTTTACAGGTGGGACAATAGGGTTTGGATTTACGCGCTTTGGGCGAGGAGGACGAGCAAAGTTTATTTGGGTAGGTTTAAGTTTGGGGGGTTGGAGTGAGGGAAAGACGTCATGAGTGTCAGTAATTATGTTTGTATTTTTGCGTCGTTTACGACGAGGAGACACAGGGGCAAAAGATCTAAAATTTAATTCGGATTGACTTACCGAATTGTTGGATTTTACGGTGGAACGGGAGCCAGTCGATGAGGCTTCCGAAATCACCGATCTGTCGTCATCGGCGACGCCTTCCATCGCGTCGTCATTTGCACTGAAATTAACGCGCGAATTTAATTTACGAATTATGTCGTTCAATCTAACGTTTTCAGTGGTGAGAGCATCCACTTTATCGTTGAGCGCACGCATTTGGATCGATTGATTGTGAACGTCGACGTGCAATAGCTTAATACAATCGAGAAGCTCTTCAATAGTGGATTTATTATTATTATCGGCCATGGTTAAAGTGTCACTGTCACTTATTGATTAATATAGCGCGCTGCGCGCCGCAACTGAGTGGAAAAAACCCGTAGTTAAGTACGTATTGATTTTATGAACCGAATGAATAAAATAAAGAAAAACAATATTACTTAGAATTTTGAATAGCGCATTACGCGCCGCCACTGAATGGAAAAAACCCGTAACTAAATACACGTTTAGTTTAAACCTAATGATTAAAAGAAAAAACAAAATGAATTAGAATTTTAGTAATACTTTGAAAGCGCTCGAGAAAAACAACCGTTCACCTCGAATGTACAAAGCGAACTCTGAAGAAATTTCTCACTAAACGCACGCTTAAATAAACTTTTCAGGCTACTACCACTCGATTGGTCCGTTTCTACGCTGCAACTTTGCTTGGGGTGGGGCAATTTAATAAAACTAGCGCTGGAAATGTGCAGGAGCTCAGTTGCTCACTCGTCTTTCACGGTGATTCTATATACATTTATTTTTCAATTTTAAATCAAAATGACTGGTCGCGGTAAAGGTGGTAAAGGTTTGGGAAAAGGCGGCGCCAAGCGTCATCGTAAAGTGTTGCGTGATAACATCCAAGGTATCACAAAACCTGCTATTCGACGATTGGCTCGACGTGGTGGTGTCAAACGTATTTCTGGTCTCATCTATGAAGAAACTCGTGGTGTTTTGAAAGTATTTCTGGAAAATGTAATCAGAGATGCTGTTACTTACACTGAACACGCCAAGAGGAAAACCGTCACCGCCATGGATGTTGTTTACGCTTTGAAACGACAAGGCCGTACTTTGTACGGATTTGGAGGTTAATTAATTAATTAACACAACAACAACACACAAAAAAATCGGTTCTTTTTAGAACCACAATTTTTTTTACAAAAATATTCATTAATTCGTTCGTATTATAATTACGCAAACACATAATTACATTCATTCATAATTACCTAATTTTCCTAATTACATTCATTCATATCGAGATTACTGTTGAAAAGTATTGAAAAGCAATGAAACAATTTAGTATGTATAAATGTAGCATTTTAAGTTAGTACTGCGCATGGTATCTCTGGTGGGGTCTTTAGAGGTCTTCAACATTCATTCAGATATACTGCAAGTGTGCAGGTCGTTTTTTATAAGTATTACTGTTTGTACCTTTATTTCGTTCTTCTTCATTGTTTAATACACGCTGTTTTGTAGTAGTATTTGTGCGTGTCATTTGAACCTAATAATAGATTCATACCTCAAAGTTCAACAGGTTATGGGCCCAGAACTCGCCTGGTCATCTGAAAGTTAGGTTAGAGTATTGACGAATTTTAGCAAGGCGTGTTCGGTCGGTAAAGTGATAGTTCTTAAAAAAAAACTTTTCGTCTACTAGTCAAAAGGTGGCGTTAGTTGTTGTTCGTGCTAGAAGTTTACTTCGCAAGTAGTTCGTTTAGTTTTTCCGAAGGTGAACGTTTTTTTTCCGAAGGTGAACGAAAAAAAATGGCCGGTGCAAGTGGAACTGGAAATGTGTTTATCAGGCTGAATGAAAACAACTGGAGTCTATGGAAGTTCCAGGTACGAGTTGCGATGAAAGCAAAAGGAGTTTTTGACGTGGTTAATGGTGAAAGCAAAAAGCCTGTTTTGATAGTAGTTTCGACAACTACAGATGAAGAAAAAGATGAACACGAGGAGTTACTGAAAATATGGGAGAGCAAAGATAGTCGAGCCCAAGATGTGATTGTGTCAAGAATGACTGAGGGGCCGATGAGTCACATTTTAACGTGTGAAACTTCGTGTGAGATGTGGGAGAAGCTGCATTCGGTGTACGAAAAGAAATCTGAGGTTAGTCTGCATTTGGTTCAGCAACGTTTCTTTAACTACAAGTATGGCGGCAATGGTATGTCAAATTATTTATCTGGTTTAGAAGCATTGATTGATCAGTTGAAGAAATTGGGTGAAAAAGTATCGGAGCAAATGCTGATTACGAAAACAATTATGTCGCTACCAGAGAAGTTTAAACACTTTACGTCGGCATGGGAGTCTGTTCCTGCAGCGAACCAGACATTTAACGAATTAACATCAAGACTGTTGATCGAAGAAGAAAGATTGGATGCTGGTAGTTCCAAAATCGCTGAATCAGCACTTACGGTGAGTGCAAAACAAATTAAATGTTTTACGTGCGGAAAAGTCGGGCATTTGAAGAAACAATGTTTTAAAAATACGCGTCAAAGTGAAACTCGAGAGTGTTTCTATTGTAAAAAACCGGGACACTTAATTAACGATTGCCGAATTAAAATTGCGAAAGAAAAAGGAGCGGTTAAAACTGAAAGAAACGCGTTTGTCGGTCTTTCGGGAAATACCTGTGCGTTAATGGTAAATAGTGGAAAACACGATGATTGGTTCTTGGATAGCGGCGCGAGTGAGCATATGTGCCGAAATAAAAACGCAATGCATAGTTACGGAACGCTAGAACTTGCAAGAAAAGTAACAATCGGTGACGGATCCAGTATCGAAGCGGTCGGTTTAGGAAAAGTTACCGTTGAAGCGTTTAACGGGTCGAAATGGATTGAAACTGAGTTGGAGAACGTGCTGTATGTACCCAATTTAAAAATAAATTTGTTTTCGGTCGGAACTGCTTTGGATAAAGGCTTTGAACTTGTGTCGGATAAAAGGCGTTCTAAATTGATGAAAGATAATCGTGTGTGTGCAATAGCGACAAGAATGAACAAGCTGTTCAGGATGGAATTCAGACAGAAAGTGGATAGTCAGGAAAATGTATTTGTAAGCGCTGGTGAGAGTTTAGGAAACTGGCACAGAAGATTAGCTCATCAAAGTCAAACAAAATCCCTGAGAACTGGCGAATTAATTCACGCGGACGTATGCGGACCAATGGAGGAAACGTCAATTGGTGGATCGAGATATTTTTTGATGTTAAAGGACGACTATTCACATTTTCGTGTAGTATACTTTTTGAAGAAAAAATCTGAAGTAAAGGAGAAACTAGCAATATTCCTGAAACAAGCGCAAAATGACATCAATAACAATATTAAGACAGTGAGATCTGATAATGGCTTGGAACTGGTAAACGCAGATATAAAAACACTGTTTGAAGATAATGGAATTCGACATCAAACGACAGTGCCGTATACACCACAGCAAAACGGCAAAGCAGAACGCGAGATGCGTACAATTGTTGAGTCAGCAAGAACGATGTTGAGGGCAAAACATTTGTCTAAACGGTTCTGGGCAGAAGCGGTCAACACAGCTGTATATGTGATTAACAGAACTGGTACAAGTCCTATTAAAGATAAAACTCCTTACGAGCTGTGGTTTAAAAAGGAGGTTCGCATAAGTGAGTTTAAAGAATTTGGTGCAGAAGTGTTCGTCCATGTACCAAAGGAGAAGAGAAGGAAATGGGACTCGAAAACAACCAAAGGATTGTTCGTGGGATATCCAGAAAACTCGAAAGGATATAGAGTATATTTTCAAGAGAAAAATGTTGTGGAATGCGCAAGAGACGTAATTTTCAAGCCGTCTGAGCAACAACACTCAACATGTCTGAAGCCAGAAAATGTATGTACATCAGTTGAAGAGAGGGAATATAGTGAACAAGAGGATGTCGTTGATGAAAGCCATATTGAGATTGTGACGGAAAGAAGACAGGACGCTGAAGAAAATGAAACGAGCCATGGTGCTAGTGAAGAAAGTAGCTCTGAAAGTAGTGAAACAATTGCAGAAGAGGCAGAAAATGTAGAAACTGGGAGAAGAAATCTTAGAGATCGAGGATCTCTTAAAAGACCAAAATCACTAGATGATTACACGTGTTTAGTGAGTGAGATAGATGACCCTTTGACGTATGAAGAAGCTATGAATAGTGCAGAAGCAGAACATTGGAATGAAGCAGTGAATACCGAGCTAGATGTGTTAAAAGAAAATAATACTTGGACCGTGGTGGAAAAACCTGAAAAATGTCATGTGATTGACAGTAGATGGGTGTTTAAAGTTAAAACTGATGAAATGGGAAATATCACCCAGTACAAGGCAAGACTAGTGGCAAAAGGTTTTCAACAGAAGGATTGCATCGATTTATCGGAAGTTTATGCGCCAGTAGCGAAATTACCAACTTTAAGAATTCTGCTGGCACTTGCAAATGAAATGAAGATGCCGATATATCAAATGGATGTGAGAAGTGCCTTTTTGTACGGTGAAATCAAAGAAGAAGTATTTATGCATATTCCGAAAGGTGTTCAAGCAAATGCAAACACGGTATGCAGATTAAATAAAGCTATTTATGGTCTGAAGAAATCTCCCAAGTATTGGAATGATAGATTTAACAAAGTGATGGAACAGGAAAATTTCAAACGGTCAAAGTGCGACTATTGTTTATATTTTAAAGATGAAAATATGGAGAAACTATACGTGTTACTGTACGTGGATGATTTGTTGATTGTGGGGTCTAAAGAAGAACAAATTTTGGAACTTAAGCGAGTGTTCTCAAGAAACTTCAAGATGAAGGACTTAGGTTTAGCATCAAATTATCTGGGAATTTGCATCAAACAGGATTTAGCGAAGGGTGAAATTAAACTAAATCAAACTCAGTACTTGAAAACAGTGTTAACGCGCTTTGGAATGCAAAATTGTAAACCGATGTCGACTCCTTTGGATCCAAAGTTTAAAAGGGAAATTAGAGAAGAAAATGAAGAAACATGTAAATGGGTAACGAAGTGCAGACAATTGATAGGTTGTCTTATGTACGCAACATTAGGTACTAGGCCAGATTTGTGCGCGTCAGTCGGATTGCTGAGTCGATATCAAAATAACGCGGATGCGGAGCTTTTTGCGGCTTTAAAAAGAGTGTTGCGATATGTTCAAGGGACGGTTGACTTAAATTTGATATATCGGGCAAACAACAAGTGCGATCAAATAGTCGGGTATGCGGATTCAGATTGGGGCGGTGACACAAGTGATCGAAAATCTACGGCTGGATACGTTTTCAAACTGTTCGGTAATAGCATTCTTTGGGCATCGCGGAAGCAACCAACAGTGGCATTGTCTTCAACAGAGGCCGAGTATATGGCTTTGAGCATGGCAACAAGTGAAGCAGTGTGGCTAATAAATGTGATGAGTGAATTAAGGCCTTTTAATAAAAATAAGTTAGTGGCGGTGATATTTGAAGATAACCAATCCGCGATTAAAGTGACGAAAAACCCGGAATTTCATAAAAGGTTGAAGCATGTTGATATCAAACACCATTTTGTTAGAGAAAAAGTAGATGAGGGCCTTATTATTGTCAAATTTATCGCTACCGAAAATCAACAAGCAGATATTTTTACAAAGCCACTGGGCAAAGTATTGTTTGAGCGTTTTGTAAAATGTTTAGGTTTAGTAAACAGCAATATTGTTGATTAATTTATTTATACGATTTTGTTAAGTTCCTGTATATGTTTGACGATAGGAATATGTTTGTTAGTTTGAGTTTTATTTGTCAAAATTATTTCATTGAGAGAGGGTGTTGAAAAGTATTGAAAAGCAATGAAACAATTTAGTATGTATAAATGTAGCATTTTAAGTTAGTACTGCGCATGGTATCTCTGGTGGGGTCTTTAGAGGTCTTCAACATTCATTCAGATATACTGCAAGTGTGCAGGTCGTTTTTTATAAGTATTACTGTTTGTACCTTTATTTCGTTCTTCTTCATTGTTTAATACACGCTGTTTTGTAGTAGTATTTGTGCGTGTCATTTGAACCTAATAATAGATTCATACCTCAAAGTTCAACAATTACGATAAAACCTTTTAATCTCTTAATTTATTTGATTAAAAATAAATCTTTGATTCTTTAATTACACAATTTGCTAAATATGTAATTAAAAGAGATTCATAATTACGTTCATTCATATCGAGATTACGACAATTATTTTTTAATTTATTTGATTAAAAATCTTTGAATTTTTAATTACGCAATTTGCTAATTATGTAATATAATTGAAGATTATTATAAATTATTATTAATAATTTATTATTTACAATTAACCCAATTTAATAATATAATGTGTGATGGGAGAGAGAGAGAGAGAAAATAATAACAAAAAGATATGTTTTAGAGAGAGAGAGAGAGAGATACTGTATGTAAGAGAGACAGATATATTGTTGTAGTTTATAATATTAATATATTTTTAATTACGTTTTTAGTTAATTAGATAAAATTGCCAAATTAATTAATTTGGTGGCCCTGAAAAGGGCCGGTATTTTTAATCTGGATGATGATTACGTCAAATTTATGCTTTCTTTTCGGTTTTCTTGGGCAAAAGAACAGCTTGAATGTTGGGTAAGACACCACCTTGTGCAATTGTCACGCCCGACAATAGTTTGTTCAATTCCTCATCGTTTCTGATGGCCAATTGTAAATGACGTGGAATAATACGAGTTTTCTTGTTGTCACGGGCTGCATTTCCCGCCAATTCCAACACTTCAGCCGCCAAATATTCCATTACAGCTGCCAAATATACTGGAGCTCCAGCACCGACACGTTCAGCATAATTACCTTTGCGTAAAAGCCGATGAATTCGGCCCACTGGAAATTGAAGTCCGGCTCTGCTACTACGTGACTTTGCCTTTCCCTTCACTTTTCCACCTTTGCCGCGTCCACTCATGATTTTTGTGTTTTTAAATTATTTGAAATACTTTGAAAGCGCTCGAGAAGAACAACAACTGTTCACCTCGAATGTGTAAAACGTACTGAATATTCCGGCGCAAAAGCACCTATATTTGTAGACTATTGCATGCGTAGCGCGGTCCAACCAGAGCGCTTGAAACGATGCACTGAAAATTCGGTTTGACAGTGAATTCTATAAATAGGAGGGGACTTAGTTGGAAATTTCACGACCAAGTCTGCATCCAACCGCGGTGCAGAGCAGTCGTTTGCGTGTGCTCCGTTCGCAAATTCTTCGACTATTTTTATTTTACCTGCTATTACTAGTGACTTTGTGTACCTAGTGTGTGTTTTGCGTGTGTTAGTGGCATTTAGTGTTGCGCCTATACAAAACGTAAGCTTTTGAACAATTTTAGAAATTCTGCCACTAAAGGCGAGTTTCGCGTGCGTCTGCCTGTGTGGCCACGCCCACTTTTGTGTTGTGTATCCAACCAAAACTTTGTGCTGTATTGTGCAGTTTTGTTTTGTGCAGTTCTGTGCTGTGCAGTGACAATTAGTGACAATCTTGTGCAGTTTTGTTTTGTGCAGTTCTGTGCCGTGCAGTGACATTTAGTGACAATCTTGTGCAGTTTTGTTTTGTGCAGTTCTGTGCTGTGCAGTGACAATTAGTGACAATCTTGTGCAGTTTTGTTTTGTGCAGTTCTGTGCCGTGCAGTGACATTTAGTGACAAACTTGTGCAGTCTTGTTTTGTGCAGTTCTGTGCTGTGCAGTGACAATTAATGACAAACTCGTGCAGTTAGCAGTTTTGTGCTGTGCTGTGTCAATTAGTGTGTGTGCGTGCTTGTGCGTGCGTGTGCGCGCGCTTGCGCATTAAGAAACATGAGTGATAAACTCGGCGACCTGAGCAATCTCGGTGATTGCTCCATCGCCGAGCTAAAACACATGATTGCCGTGCTTACAAGAGCACTTAATAAGCAACTCAAAATCAAAGCCGCGTCTCATCTCTCATCTCCAACCCCGGTGGACAATCCCACCGTTGATCCAAATCCCAACAGCGACATTGATGATGGAAATATTTCCGAAGCAACAGTCCATGACGACGACAATATGTCAGTATGCTCCTCAGCTTCCCAGCTGCAGAAGCGTAAAAACCTCTCAACGGATGAGGCAGGTGGGAAAAAAACCAAAAAAAATTTTTTCCCCCACTTCAATAGAGTTCAGGCCAAGGTGGCTGACAACCAGACACTGACCCGCGCGCCAAATCCCTTTGACTACACCGCTAACGAAACATCTGGAGTGCCTCCAACGCCCCAAAATTCCGAAAACTCAAACGCGACTCCTGTGACCGGAGAAATCCCCAAGGAGAAAATTCCTCCTGTCGTCGTTCGTGAGAAAAACACCTGGACCTCCTTGTCAAGCGAACTGAGACGCCAAGGTATAGGGTTTACCAAGGCACAAAACACTGCAGACGGAATCAGAATTCTACCAACAACCGTAGATGACTTTCGGAAGCTAACAGCTTTGCTTACCAAAACCGGAGCTCAATTCCACACGTACCAATTGCCGTCTGAAAAACTGCTGCGAGTAGTTTTGAGAGGTATTCCATGCGAAATCAAGTCCGTCGAAGTAGCCGAAGACCTCCAAGCCAAGGGTTTTCACCCTGAAGGAGTCCACCGGATGGTTAACCACAAAAAGTTGGCCATGCCGCTAATGCTGGTGAAGCTTCCCCGAAGCGAGAAAAAAATCTTCGAACTGACCGAAGTTGTCTCCCTCAAGATAACAGTAGAGACGCTTCGCATGAAAGCAGGCCTAGGGCAATGCCACAACTGCCAAAAGTTTGGCCATGCCCAATCGCGATGTACTGCTACCCCTAAATGCGTCAAATGCGCCGGCAGCCACAGTTCGGTTGACTGTGATCGAAACAAGCAGGAACCAGCTACTTGCGCCAACTGCAATGGTAACCACACGGCCAACTATAAGGGCTGCGCTAAATATCCAAAACCACTCACCCAAGCAAGACCAAATGCACCGAGACCATCTGCAGCCAAATCATTTGCCGACGCAGTCAAGCCACCCAAACCAGCTGCTGCTCCTGCCGCTACTCCTCCAAACTCCAACGCATCTTCTAGAGAACAGTTCGACATCATCTCAACGATGATTAACTTAAAAACTATGTGCGAACAGATCTGCGCCTTTACGGAGCAGTTCAAGCAGCTCATCCCCATGCTGACAACCAAGTCACCGCACTCCACCAGTTAATGCCAGCACAAACATTAGCTAACGTTTTCAACCAGATAGGTTTCTGGAATGCAAACAGTATTCGAGAAAAACGGCACGAATTGGAATACTTCCTATCGACGCAAGAAATTGATGTTATGTTGCTTAATGAAACATGGCTCCGCCCATCGGACAACCTCAATATTCCAAACTACAGAACTTACAGGAATGACAGACTCACCCAAGTTGGTGGTGGAACCGCAATTCTCGTAAAACAAACAACAACCCATTTTGTGGTCGACTCTCCTGCTCTCAACTCCCTTGAAGCAACGATTGTAAAAGTCAAAACAGCTAACATCGGTTACATCAAGCTCATCGCAGCCTACTTGCCTCCCACTAAAAAGTTTGTCGCAGCCGACTTTTCCAGTCTACTGGACGAGGACATTCCCACCATCCTTGCAGGCGACTTAAACTCAAAACACACCACCTGGAACTGTCGTGTTAACAACGCCAAAGGCAGACACCTACTATCCTACGTAGATGCAAATAACATAACCGTCATTGCTCCCGATACTCCGACTTTTTTTGGTCCCTACTCACCGGACATTCTGGACATCGCACTTATAAAGAACTTGACAATTCAAATCGAAATCAACAACCTACCCGAACTTTCGTCAGACCACAACCCACTCACTCTGACGCTTGGTGGTAACGTTTTTGAGGAGGCCTTTGGTTTCCAAAGAAAAACTTACTGGTCGAGACTCGGTAACAACATATTACCCGCGTCTGTGAACCCAACCACCAAATCCGAACTGGATGAAGCCATCAACGACTTAAACTCAAGAATCTACAATGCCATCCAAGACAGTACACGCATATCTGATAAGTTTCACCATCCCCTTGCCCTCCCGGCTGGTCTGAAACTACTTATAAAACAAAAAAACAGAGCGAAGAAAAGAGCACAAACTACTCTGAGCCCACTTGATAAACGAATTGCAAATAACCTTTGCAACTCAGTCAAATACGAACTTTATAAGTTTAAGAATGAGCGTTGGAGAAGCAAACTCGAATCCCTTGACCCTGAAGACGGCAGTTTGTGGAAAATGGTAAGAGCACTAAAAAAGACTCGCAATACACTACCTCCTATCCATGGTTCAAATGAAATGGCCTACACCGATGTGGATAAAGCAGAAGCATTTGCCGACCAACTTGAACTCCAATTTCGGAACAACACCACTCCAGACGACGATACAGAATTTGAAGAGACAGTGAAGCGTCAAGTTCAAAGTTTTCTCAGCAAACCTGTTACCGACCAAATCAGACCAACTTCTTTTGACGAAATCAAATCCATTCTATCCTCCCGGAAAAAGAACAAAGCTCCGGGACCTGACTCTATTACTAACAAAGCACTAGTCAACCTTCCCGACGAGATACTAACTGAGATAGTTACGTATATAAACTCAGCTTTCACACTGAACTACTTCCCGTCAGCATGGAAGGAAGCGGACGTAATTTTTATCGCGAAGCAAGGCCAAAACCTAACCATCCCACAAAGCTACCGACCTATAAGTCTACTATCTTCAATTGGAAAACTCGCCGAAGGAGTCCTGCTTGAACGTCTAAAAGAAGCTACGGAAGACCAAAAAACACTACCTGACGCCCAATTCGGCTTCCGTCACGGTCATTCCTGTGAAATGCAAGTCCTAAGATTAATAGAAGATATTCTTGAAGCCAGAAAACAAAAAGACTCAACAGCAGCTATCTTTTTAGACATTGCGAAAGCTTTCGACCGGGTCTGGCACGACGGCCTAATCTTTAAGCTTATAAACTATGAATTTCCCCAGCATTTGATAATCCTGCTAAACTCTTTCCTGCGAAACAGAAAAGTGCGAGCCAAAATTTGTGATGTGCGTTCCTCGTGGAGATTTATTGAGGCCGGTGTTCCACAAGGCTCTTTGCTATCACCGCTACTCTTCAACCTCTACACATCCGACTTTCCGAAGTCCGAACTCACCCACACTGCAATGTTTGCTGACGACACGGCTGTCTACACCTCATGCCGTTCCCTACAACTACTGAGATCTAAACTGCAGCACGACATCGCAAAAGTTGAGGAATACTTCGACAAATGGAAAATTGCAACAAACCCGGACAAAACAACCGCCATTATTTTCTCGAGCAAAAGATTAACCCCAAGTCCGATAGAAATGGGCAACCAACGGCTCCCATGGAAAAAAACCGTCAAATACTTGGGTGTTACGCTCGACAAGAATCTGACATTCAAAAACCACATAACTAACGCGCTAAACAAAGCCAGAGGGATGAGATCTAAGCTATACCCATTACTAGCTAAAGACAGTGGACTAGACCTAAGAAACAAACTACTCCTATACAAGCAAGTAATCCAACCAATATTCAGCTACGCCCCAGCAACTTGGGCTTGGGCTGCTAAATCTCACATCGCGAAACTACAATCTTTTCAAAACAAAGTTCTGCGTCAAATCACCCAAGCCCCATGGTATGTGCGAAACGTTCAGATTGCCAACGAATTAGATATGGAACCCGTTAAAGTGCGCTTAAAAGAACTTGCCAACAAAACTTTTGAGAAAGCTGACCAACACGAGAACCCACTGATCAAAGATGCAGTAAACTACGTACCCAGTACCGTGCAACGTAGACCCAAAATCATCCAATTGGACTCCGATGACGACAACTAAGGATTGGAGGGGATGGGGAAGGGATATTAATTAAAAAAAAAAAAAAAAAAAAATTCGTTACAAATATCAGACAAAAAACTACAAACCTCATTGTGGATCAGAGGTTTAACTGAGACTAAAGGGTCCAAAGAAACACTAAGTTTCTGACCTTAGAAAACCGAAGCCGATACAAGATGATGAAATTTCACATTGGTCGCTTAGCATTCGTGTTAAACGCTACTCTCTCTCGATTCGATATTAAAACAACAAATCAGCATCATGCCACCCAAGACAAGTGGAAAAGCAGCCAAGAAAGCTGGAAAAGCTCAGAAAAACATTTCGAAAACTGACAAGAAAAAGAAGCGCAGGAGGAAGGAAAGTTACGCAATCTACATTTACAAAGTGTTGAAGCAAGTCCATCCTGATACTGGAATTTCGAGTAAGGCAATGAGCATCATGAACAGTTTTGTTAATGATATTTTCGAACGAATTGCCGCTGAGGCATCTCGTTTGGCTCATTACAACAAACGTTCGACAATTACCAGCAGAGAAATTCAAACAGCAGTTCGTCTACTTTTGCCTGGTGAATTAGCCAAGCACGCAGTCAGTGAAGGAACAAAAGCCGTCACCAAGTACACAAGTTCCAAATAATTTGGTTCTGCAGCACAACATCTCAAACAAAAAATCGGTTCTTTTTAGAACCACAAATTTAATTAATTTAGAAATTTTCTAATATCAAAAACGATAAAAAAAAAAAACACTAAAATTCACTTATTAATATTTTTCATTCAAATTTAATTAATCAAATTAATTTTTTTAAATTTTACTAAATTCTCTTTGAAAATCTACAAATAAATTATATTAACATTAAATAAATAATTAATAGAATATACTTAATTTAATTTCAATAAATTGTTATTGAACGACCAATACCTTTGTTAATACTAATATCATTTAACTGAAAAATATTACCTACGTACCCTAATTTAGCAAAAAAAAAAAAATCTACCTGTTCTATTTATAGATTTCTCGCAATTTTTTCCCCTGGTTGTTTACAATTTTGCTGTGGAAAATTCCACATATTTTTATATATTCCCAAATACTATCTGATTTACTCACTTTTTCAACCAATATTCTATAAATAATTATTATACACTTTACATAATATATAGTACAAGTAGTATTATTTTATTAATTTTTATTTGTTTTTATTTTTTCAATCAATTAACTTGCAATTAAAAATCAATTACGTTTGAAAATAATATTATTTCAATTGTAATATAATCAATTGAAGTGTACATTTAGCAAAAAATTCTACTACCTGATTTAATTCTGTTTGAATTTCAATTTTTTGGGGTTGTTTACATTTTTACTATGGAAAAACCCACTAATTCTCATTTATTCTCAATGCGCATTTTTCTCTATTATTGCATCGAAAAATATTAAAATTACATTATTTTTTTTTTATTTTTATGAAAATACTGTAAATAATAATCAGTTTAATTTAATTGTTAGTTATTTTCGATAGAATTTAGAAATATTATGAGAAAATGCCGCATTCATTTGTTAAATGCGCAGTACAACTTGTGAAATTTTCAAATTGATTTTAAAAATACTTTCACATAATATTTCATTTCAAATTTATATTTATCTATAAATGTAGATGTTTTACAATGTAAATCAATTAATTGCAGGTTGATTCATATCGATTTTCATTAGCAAAAAGCCAATTTAAATCAACTTGTAGCCAGAAAAATCACAAATATTTCGACATTTTTGCTAATTACGTCTAAACCGCTCAACGAATTACTATAATTCTTTCTGCATTTCGTAGTGAGTATTCCAGTTAACAATCGTGCAAAAACAGATTGATAATATATCATTTGGTTTGCAAGTAAATTGCAATAGCATCATTGAAAAATTTCCACTAACAGATTGAAACTCGAACATTTTGTGTGAAATAATTTCGTATATGGACGGTCACGTTGCGGGTTGCAACGTATTTATCTCTCTTAGCACTTAGAAAATTTGTGGCTCATTCTCCGCTCGACCGTTGTCAGGTAGAGTGTTCTCTCGTCGTCGTCGTCGTCGTCAATCGTTTCGTGCGCTATTATAATATTATTATAATAATTTGTTGTGTTATTTAATATACCATTATTAAATAAAAGAAATGGCAGATATTGAAAATCAAAATTCATCATCGGCAGCATCGCCCAATGTGCAGTCTCCTGTGAAAAAGGAGAAAAAACTGAAAAATCCACGATTGAAACCATCTCATCCACCCACATCAGAAATGGTAAATAATGCAATCAAGGACCTTAAAGAGCGTGGCGGTTCATCATTGCAAGCAATTAAAAAGTACGTAGCTGCCAATTACAAAGTGGACGCGGAAAAAGTGTCGCCGTTCATCAAGAAATATTTAAAAGCGGCCGTTCTATCTGGATCCTTAATTCAAACAAAAGGCAAAGGTGCATCTGGTTCATTTAAATTGGCCACTACGGGGTCGTCATCAGCCGCCGCTACCGCCGCCGCCGCAAAAAAAGCTGTAAATAAAAAGAGGAAAAGTGTTGTGAAGAAATCATCATCGCCAGTGAAACGAGTTGGTGTTTCAAAAGCATCTGCTGCCGCCACCGCCGCCGCTGATAAGAAATCTTCAAAGAAGACCGCCGTTGCAGCTGCAAAAGGTAATAAAAAAGTTGTTGGTGCCGCTGCGAAAAAGGCCGCCGCCGTTGCTGCAATTAAGGCAAAGAAGCCAGCTGCCGCCGAAAAGAAAGCCGCCGCCAAACCAGCGGTTGCCGCCGCCGCCGCCAAAAGTCCATCAAAGGCGAAAAAATCGAATAAAAGTCCAACGAAAAAACCGAAGGCGCCAAAACCAAAAACAACAACCAAAACAGCTGTTGCTGCTTCGTCAAAGGCAAAAAAAGCCGCCTCTCCCAAAAGAAAAAAGTGAATTTTTTCGTTTTGAAAATCAACGCAAATCTTGGAATGCAAATTCCAAAACAACAAATGGCCCTTCTCAGGGCCACAAAATTATTTACTTTAAATATTCTCGAATTTCGACTTTTTGACAAACATTGAATTTTTAATTGCCCCCTACTTAATTAATTATTCAACTTCAGAACTTAACCGATCCAGTATACACAGAGTGTTTTTTTTTTAATTACTTAAATAATTAATAATTAATTAAATAATTAATAATTAATTAATTATTTATTACTAATTATTTATTAATTTAGTTAATCTATTGACCGATAGATGGCTATAAATTTAAATTTTGCGCGTTTTTTTTTAATTACTTAAATACTAATTAATTAATTATTTATTACTAATTATTTATTAATTTAGTTAATTTATTGACCGATTGGTGGCTATAAATTTGAATTTTTTTGCAGTTTTTTTTTTAAATTAATGAGCTATTTACTAATAGATTGGCGCTTTAGTAAAATGCAACCAGCAATACACGTTGCATCATAGTTTAGCTATTTCCCCATAGATGGCGCTCCTTTAAGATGCAACCAACAATACATTTTGCTATAAATTTGATTTTTTCGCGTTTTTTTTGTAATTATTTATTATTAATTAATTATTAATTTAGTTAATCTATTGACCGATAGATGGCTATAAATTTGAATTTTTTGCAGTTTTTTTTTAATTATTGAGCTATTCACTAATAGATGGCGCTTTAGTAAAATGCAACCAGCAATACACGTTGCATCACAGTTTAGCTTTTCTCCAATAGATGGCGCTGTTCTAAGATGCAACCAACAATACATTTTGCTATAAATTTGAATATTTTGCGTTTTTTTTTAATTAACTTAAATACTAATTAACTAATTATTTGTTAATAATTAATTATTAATTTAGTTAATCTATTGACCGATAGATGGCTATAAATTTGAATTTCGCGCGTTTTTTTTTTAAATAACTTAAATTCTAATTAATTAATTATTTATTACAAATTAATTATTAATTTAGTTAATCTATTGACCGATAGATGACTATAAATTTGAATTTTGCACGTTTTTTATTTAAATAACTTAAATACTAATTAATTAATTATTTATTAAAAATTAATTATTAATTTAGTTAATTTATTGACCGATAGATGGCTATAAATTTGAATTTCGCGCGTTTTTTTTTTAAATAACTTAAATTCTAATTAATTAATTATTTATTACAAATTAATTATTAATTTAGTTAATCTATTGACCGATAGATGACTATAAATTTGAATTTTGCACGTTTTTTATTTAAATAACTTAAATACTAATTAATTAATTATTTATTACAAATTAATTATTAATTTAGTTAATCTATTGACCGATAGATGGCTATAAATTTGAATTTTGCACGTTTTTTTTTTAATAATTTAAATACTAATTAATTAATTATTTATTAATAATTAATTATTAATTTAGTTAATCTATTAACCGATAAGTGGCCATAAATTTGAATTTTTTGCAGTTTTTTTTTTAAAATTGAGCTATTTACTAATAGATGGCGCTTTAGTAAAATGCAACCAACAATACACGTTGCATCACCGTTTAGCTATTTCCCAATAGATGGCGCTGCTTTAAGATGCAACCAACAATACATTTTGCTATAAGTTTGAATTTTTCGCGCTGCTTTTTTTTTTATTAATTTAGGTTAGGTTGGGTTTAATTATCAATATATTGACCGATAAATGGCTATAAATTTGAATTTTGCGCGTTTTTTTTGTAATTATTTATTAATAATTAATTATTAATTTAGTTAATCTATTAACCGATAGGTGGCCATAAATTTGAATTTTTTGCAGTTTTTTTTTTTTTTTAATTGAGCTATTTACTAATAGATGGCGTTTTAGTAAAATGCAACCAACAATACACGTTGCATCACAGTTTAGCTATTTCCCAATAGATGGCGCTGCTTTAAGATGCAACCAACAATACATTTTGCTATAAATTTGAATTTTTCGCGCTTTTTTTTTTATTAATTTAGGTTAGGTTGGGTTTAATTATCAATATATTAACCGATAAATGGCTATAAATTTGAATTTCGCGCGTTTTTTTGTAATTATTTATTAATAATTAATTATTAATTTAGTTAATCTATTAACCGATAGGTGGCCATAAATTTGAATTTTTTGCAGTTTTTTTTTTTTTAAATTGAGCTATTTACTAATAGATGGCGCTTTAGTAAAATGCAACCAACAATACACGTTGCATCATAGTTTAAAAATTTTACCTAGAAGCCCCAAATGGGTAAAATGGCTATGTGTAAACTAATTGTAACCTCGAGACGTTTTCAAAAAGGTATCGCATGTCAAAATCGGACAATAAATAAGAAAGATGGCAAATAACAATGGCGGCAACTGACAGATGAAACGTGAAAAATCCACAACTTTGTTATTTATCGACCGATTTGAGAAATTCAAAAAGCCTCAACATTGTGACGTTAAGACGAATCCAAATATGTCAGGTATTCAAGAATCGGACAATAATTAGCCGAGCTACCGGAGCGCCACCTATCGGAAAAAAATTGAAAATTCCAAAAATGCTTCAAATTGTCTGAAACGCATAGAAAACATGAAACCCCCAACCCGCCCCACTAAAGGTTTTTCTATATATATACAATAGTTCCGGAATTTTTCGGAAAAAAACTTGCTCCAATCGCATTGAGACTAGTCTTAAAAATTGCACAAAAATTCGACAAACAAAAAATATGTCTTTGACATTTTGCAAAAATTTCAAAGACAACGGACCTATATCAAAAAAACTGTTTTTCCCCTTTAATCACGCTCCATTAACATACAACAACTTTCTTATTTATGAACCGATTTAAAAAATTCAAAGCCTAAAATATTGTGGACATTAAAACAATCCTAAATCCATCACGTACTGAATAATCGGACATTAATTAGCCGAAATAAACCACAAAAACTACTAATTATACTTTTAACGTCTTAATAAAACTCTGACAAGTCGATTAAAACAAACTTTTTTTTTTCGATTTTTAGTACTAAATTTTGTGGGGACTTGTAAAAATTTTTCAATTTTTCACCAACAACAACATTCATTACGCTTCAGCCGTCCGCATCTGCGCGCATCTATATTATGCATCGGCTTTTACTGTGTGTTGCTTCACAACAGTAAAACACTCTTTTCTATCAAAACCGTAAAACTAAATTTAAAAAAAAAAAAAAAAAAAATACTACTACTTAATATTTTATTTGTTGTAACAATTAAATTAAAAACCAAACATCAACCACATTATTATTTGTTGTGTTTTTTTAACGATTTTCAGTCGGATTTATTATGGAATAATAATAGATAATTGAATTTATTAAGTGGGGGAATTGTTTTTATTCCTTTACACCATAATTATATACATAAAAAAAAAAAAAAAAAAAAAAAAAAAAAAAAAAATTTTTTGCGCGTCAAAATCCAATTGGATTCTTATAAGACAAAATCCAATTGGATTCTGAGAATTCCGCGCGCGCGGAAATCCAATTGGATTCTTATAAGACAACGACCATACCACATTGGTAACTGCCGTTCCTCGTCCGATCAAGACGTGTTTTGTAGCAGGCCTACAAAACCGCCCCCGATCAGCGATTTTCGAAATCAAAGTTTAACTTTATTTCGTATCTTCATATTCGTGTGTTTTTATAATTAATCACAATTGTAATTAATTATAAAAAATTTAATTCGGTTAATTAAAGTTAATTAGCTTTATTGTTTTTCTTGAGATATTGACTCTGTAGTATTAATTAGTGACTGTGTTGTGCTACAAACTAAGCTTCTAAAGCTTAGTTTAAAAACTATAGAAAGAAGGGCCTTTGGCCCTTCTTCCGCCGCGAATTGGACGCTTAATTAGTGTTAATTAGTGTTAATTGTTAGTGCATAACTGTGCTAAATTCTTGTGATTGTGATTAAAAAAAAGTTAATCCCCTTTTGTTTGTCAGTTCGGATTATTAAACATTCCGAAGCAAAAAAGTGTCGACAAAACAGCACGGCGAGAGAGGCTCTCGAGCAGCCGGCCGCCGTGCCCCCACACGAAAATGGACGACCCCGAAAATGTCCCATCTACTGAAACTTCACCATCCCATCAAGACGAAAATAAATCTTCGGCTGGACCAGCCACGCCAGAGATCACAGCCAATGTTACTAAAGCCCTTAGTGCGATTGACGCGTTTCTTCTTAAAAAAATGATGACCCTCCCTAACATTGAAAACCTCATTGACAATAAAAACGATGACAACCCCGCCGAGCAGATGATAACTGACGCGCAAAATACACCTGGTCCCAGCACTGGAACCATGGAAATTCCTAAATTTTCCCTGCCGCCAAGGCAAAACAACAAACGAAAAGGTGCACCGTTAAAGTCACCAACGCAAGACGGTTTTCAAACGCCAAAGAAAACCAACCGAAAAACAACCACCAATTTACCTCCCTTTAACCTTAATACCAATAATCCCTTCGATCCACTAACCCAAACCACTTCCCAACCCGACCACAACGCCAGCGCTGCTGGTACTTCAACTGCAGCTGCTGCACCGAAACCGGCGGCAAAGCAACGCCCACCACCACCGCTTATCCTAAGTGGAAAGCCAGGAAACCACCAGCACACGGTAAACTTCATTAAGCAATATGTGAAAAAAGGATTCCATATCAAATACTCAAAGAACAATTCAAATATATATGTTCAAAATATGTCTGAGTACAAAACGCTTAGAGGCGTTTTGTCCAAAACAGACATAGAATTCCATACATATACCCCACCGGAAGAAAAAACGCATGCATTCATCCTGAACGGAATGCAGGCGGACGCTGACCCTGAAGAAATTATTGACGCCCTCGTTCAAGAATTCAACATCCCGGCAACGAAGTGCTTTAAATTAAAAACCAATTACAACCCCCTCTTTATGGTAATTACCGAAAACACCGTCAACCTAAAGAAATTGCAAGACAAAGTAAAATACCTTTGCTCTTGCAAAATTTTCTGGACGAGGCACTTCAACAATAAAGTCATCATTCAATGTAAGAATTGCCAAAAGTGGGGTCACGCAACAACAAATTGCCACAACAAACCCAGGTGCGTCAAATGCGGCCAGGGCCACCTAACTGCTGATTGCAAATTAGAACTAACTGAGGCACCAACATGTGCCAATTGCAGTGCAGCACACACTGCAAATAGCACAGAGTGCCCAGTGTACATATACCGTATGAAACAAATCAGCAACAACAACAATACAAAAGTACCGCAAAGGACTTATACCGATGCACCGGTACCAACGCACAACGCCTGGACAAGCCGACCGACTTTTCCATCAAGTCAGCCAGCACCGGAGCCCCGCCCACCACTACGCCAGCCGCCTGTCTCACAACATCGCCCAACTGCACCAACCGGAAATAGTGAGTATGGGCAGATCAATGATTTATTTGCATCGATCAAGCAAACAGGCAATCTTATAAATCTCAATAGTGCTCTTCAAGCAATCAATGATTTAAACTCACAATTAGCAGCTGTTCATACGCCAGGGGAGCGTTTACTAATTTTTATTCAATTCGTCACTTTTTCACTGGATAAGTACAATTTTTAAAAAAACTACTAATTACACAATGGAATGCAAACAGCATCTTGTACAAAGCTGCTGTAGTCCAAGATTTTTTGCGTCAGCATAATATTGACATTATGCTAGTCACTGAGACCAAACTTATTAAAACTGACGTGTTTGGTATCGGCAACTATAGGATAATACGAAGGGACAGAAATAACGCTAACAATACTCGACAGGGGGGTGTAGCCATTCTTGTTAAAAACACAATTAAATTCAAATTACTACCAGACATAAATTCAACTATAGAAACCGCCTCAATTGAAATAAATGGCATCACCATAATTGTAGCATACAATAACCCACGTAATAAACTTACCTTCACAGAACTTAACAAATTAGTAAACTCAGGCCAGAAGGTCCTAATAATGGGAGATTTGAATTGTGTCCACACTGCGTGGAATAACCACACAGTGAACAGCAATGGCAGAATTTTAAAACGATACCTTGACTCCCATAATGTTAGCCTTTCCTTTCCCACTGATCCTACACATTTCCCAAATAATGGTGGAACTCCCACTACAATTGATTTGGCCATTGTTAAAAACATTGGCCAAATTATTGAACTTTCTCAATGGCAGGAACTCGACTCGGACCATAACCCGACATATACTACAATTCAGTCTGACATAATTAAGTCAGACGAATTTATTACTAGTTTCAAAAATACGGACTGGAAACAATTCCGCAAAGATCTAGATCAAAAAATCCAAATAAACTGTAACATCAAAACAAGAGGTGAACTTGACACTGAACTACTTAAATTAGTCTCAAACATAAATCAAACACAAAACAAACACAGCCAGAAAATCAAATTAAAATCCAAAAAACTCCCTGAAAAGATCCTCAATCTAATCAGGGATAAAAACAAAGCACGCAAACTTTTTCAAAACACCGGTAACAACCTCTACCGGTTAGAGCAAAATAGGCTGACCGGTCAAATTAGACGTGCAATCATCAAACATAAAAATGATGAATGGAATACCCTGCTTAGCAATGCTAAGCCAGACGATAATTCCTTATGGAAAATCACCAAAAAGTACACCAAAGCTAGGCAGAGTATTCCAAACTTACATCACAATAACGTAGAATACATCAGTAATAATGACAAGGCAAGTCTTATTGCTGATGTATTCCATCAAACACACATCCTTGAGCCACACCCTGACAGAGCAGTGGAAACAAGAATCAACAAAAAATATCGGACTCTTTTAACAAAAACAATTGAAATTGAAAATGAATCGCTCGCACTATATTTAACCAAACCATTCAAAGTCCTACAGATAATTAAATCACTAGCCACAAACAAAGCACCCGGGCCGGATAATATCTGCAACAAGACGCTGAAAAACCTATCCAAAAAAGCCATAGTACAAATCACGTACATTATAAATACCAGCATTAAGCTCCAATATTATCCAAAGGCATGGAAAACTGCCACAATAATCCCTGTCCCAAAACCAGGGAAAGAGCACATAAATCCAATAAATTATAGGCCCATAAGTCTCTTGAGCGCTTTTGGCAAAATTGCCGAAAAAGTCTATTTAGGATTAATAAATAAACATATCAAGAAAAACAAAATTCTTCCCAATTTTCAGTTTGGTTTTCGTGAGCAATTAAGTACGGTGCACCAACTAACAAGAATAACCAACGACATCATTACGGAGTTCAACAAGAACCGCAACACCGTAATGGTGTTGTATGATATTGAAAAGGCATTCGACAGAGTTTGGCAAGAAGCTCTAGTATACAAATTAAGCCTGTTCCGCTTCCCGGACATCTTAATAAAAATTATAATTAGCTACCTCGCAAACAGACACTTTCGTGTTAAAATAGACAAAGATTTTTCACGCACCCACAGAATTGAGGCTGGAGTACCCCAGGGCTCAGTGCTTGGGCCCACTCTCTTCTTAATATTTATAGCAGATATCCCAACATTTGCAAAATCTAGAATAGCGCAATTTGCTGATGATACGGCTGTGTATGCGAATGGATACTGTGCAGAAGTTGCCAACCTGCAGGTCCAGTGCCATACCAACCTATTAATCAATTACTTCAACAAATGGAAAATTAAACTAAACGCAAATAAAACTGAAACCGTTTTATTTACCAAAAAACGGTCAGTTGACATAAACATACGTAGGCCTTTGACAGTTGCAAACGAACGATTTATACACAAAGAAACTGTCAAATACCTTGGTATGACGCTTAGTAAAACACTCACTTTTTCGAGCCACATCGATGCAACTGCTGCAAAAGCGTATGCGCTTATGAATAAATTATTTCCTATTCTAAACAGCTCGTCATATCTAAGTACAGTAAACAAAGTCAGAATTTATAAAGCAATCGTACGGCCAACTATTGCATACGCTGCGCCTGCTTGGTACTCTACTGCCAGCAGGCCCATGCGAAAGCTGCAGCGTATACAAAACAAATTTTTAAGGATAATTACAGGATCGCACAAAAAAACCCGAATAGCTACATTGCATGAAATCACTGATGTCGAAATGCTTAGTGATTACATTGAAAAACTTGCAGCAAACTTTTATAATAACAAAATAAAAGCAAGCACGCTAACAAAAAACATGACAAAAATGCACTTAAATGATTCATGCAAGGTGAACGGTCGCATACGATACCGTTTCACCTACCAAGCAAAGTCAGGCCATCAGCTGTTTGAGCTAAACTCAAGCGATGACGATGACGATTCAGAAACAAGCGATCATTGAACTTGAACTTTGCGCTGTTATTTATTTCAATTCTATATCTACTCTACGTGTTATTTATTATTGTCCTGTCCAGAGATTATATTTACTTTTTATTCTATTTATTAGTCATCCTAACAATCCTAGTCAACAAATTCAATACTATTTACAATTTTATACTACGTGTTATTTATTTTGTCCTGTCCATCATATATTATATTTATTTACTTTATTTATCATTCTAGTCACCAATTCTCAATATTTACATCTTTATATTTCATGTTATTTATTATTGTTTTGTTTCCATTTTATAACTGCCAAATATTCATATATTTATTTACCTTATATTTATTCCACCATTATTATTATTTACACCACATCTAGTTATTCTGTCAAAGGAGATTTAAATCGGTATAAGTATCAAGTAGTTTCGTGGAGCTGTGGTGAAACGCAGTCTCTCACGACAGATAGGGCTTGGGTTCGACTCCCAGGATTCGCTTTTAACTTTTTTCACTTTTCTATTTCAAATTTATATTACATTTATTCTAAATCTATTTAAATATTTAAAATCAATATATTTCAATTCAATTCAAACATATTTTTCAATTCAATTCAATTCAATTCAATAACTTACTTTATTAAAATACCATTCACAAATACATTCAGATTTAAATCTATCTTTGTTAGAATTCCTCCAATCCATTTACTTTATCATAAATTCCATTCATGTTCAAATAATATTATTTCTATAGTTTGCTGAACCAAATTCCTCAGAATTTTAATAGTCTTGTGTTTAAAATTATTTGAAAATAAATTGTTACTATCCAGCGACAAAACTGTATGACCTCTGTACGATTCTAATAATAACAGCTGCTAAAATGAAATTTGAAATTCTTGCTATGAGATTGCCTTGTGTAAATGAATTATTGACTTGTCCATACTAAAATTGTGTTCAAAGTGCGAAAACTAAAAAAGTGGGTTACTGGGATGTTTCCCATTTAAATCAATTGTGTTCTGTGTACTATTTATTCTCATGTTTTTTTAACGTATTTGCTTCTGGCCGTATCTGATTGGGTGGGCGTGTCCTGTGAGTTCCCACGGCGCGGAGAGTCCGATTGCTCTGGCTTGTATACTCCTATACAAGCACAAAGAGAGTCGGACCAATGCGTTGGGCGCGAGCGGGCATTCCCCCGCCCACTTTTGATCGGTTGGGGCAAAATGGACGATGTCCACATTTTTGTATTATTTATGTCTTCGTCATATTTTTGTTACATGTATTTACTACATCTTCGGCATCCTAAATGCCAGTTTGATTATCATCAAACACAGATTGTGGGTTTTTGTTTTTATTTTTCCCACTTAAAAATCACCATTTATAAAGCCAGGGTTTTCTAGTTTTCCCTGGTATAAATATAAATTAACTTCTCAATCACATTTTCTTAACTTTCACCATACCACTGTACGTCTGGTTGAGTTGACTGGCAAACCCATGCTGCGAAGCTGCCAGTGCTTGCACTGCGGTTTTGGGGGCGTGGGGGGGCTTCACATACTCGCTCCAATTCCCCTGGATTTTCCTGGCCTGCTCGACCGGTACACATGTACCGGTACACGCAGCAGCCAGCCGGGGCAGTTGGGGTGGAGGTGTGCGGCTCCGCCTACCAATTTGCGCCAGACCGTTCTTTTGAACAAATTTTTCATTTGTATATCTTATCTCACAATATGTTTATTAAGCTCCATCATGAGCTAGGAAAAACATTCGTTATTTATTTTTAAAATGTTGTATTAACTTTAGGTACTATTGGGAAGGGAGACTGGACCACTTAAGTATTTAATGTAATATCTATCATGTATACATATTAAAAACTGAATAAAGATATTTAAAATCAAAATCAAATCGTCCGATCAACGAAGCAAAGCAATGTCGGGCGCGGTTAGTACTTGGATGGGTGACCGCTTGGGAACACCGCGTGCCGTTGTCTTTCTTTTTTTAAATAAAATAAAAAAAATTGTTTAAATAAAAAAAATTATTTTTATTTTAGCTCTCTCTTACACACACAACCTTTCTCTCTCTCTCTCTCTCTCTCTCTCTCTTACACACACAACCTTTCTCTCTCTCTCTTTTTCTTACACACACCACCTTTCCCTCTCTCTCTTTCTTACACACACAACCTTTCTCTCTCTCTTTCTAGAAAAACAACAACAACAATCGATATCATTTACTCAAATATTTATGTAAATATTTTTGGTGGTTCTGAAAAGAACCGATTGATTTTTAATTAAATAATTAGTTAAAATTATTTAAGCACGTTCGCCTCGAATACGTCTAGCCAATTGGATGTCTTTCGGCATGATGGTGACACGTTTTGCGTGAATGGCACAAAGATTTGTATCTTCGAAAAGTCCAACCAAATATGCTTCGCTAGCTTCTTGCAATGCCATAACAGCTGAACTTTGGAAACGCAAATCGGTTTTGAAATCCTGTGCAATTTCCCTTACCAAACGTTGGAATGGCAATTTGCGGATCAGCAATTCGGTGCTCTTTTGATAACGACGAATTTCACGCAGAGCCACGGTTCCTGGACGATAACGATGTGGTTTTTTGACACCGCCAGTGGCTGGGGCACTTTTACGAGCAGCCTTGGTAGCAAGTTGCTTACGTGGTGCCTTACCTCCAGTAGATTTTCTGGCAGTTTGCTTGGTACGAGCCATTATTTTTAATTAATATGAAATAATTATTTGCAACGACGACGAAGTGAACACTTTGAATGCACGCTCACAAATAAGAAATTTCTCACTAAACGCACGCTTAAATAAACTTTTCAGGCTACTACCACTCGATTGGTCCGTTTCTACGCTGCAACTTTGCTTGGGGTGGGGCAATTTAATAAAACTAGCGCTGGAAATGTGCAGGAGCTCAGTTGCTCACTCGTCTTTCACGGTGATTCTATATACATTTATTTTTCAATTTTAAATCAAAATGACTGGTCGCGGTAAAGGTGGTAAAGGTTTGGGAAAAGGCGGCGCCAAGCGTCATCGTAAAGTGTTGCGTGATAACATCCAAGGTATCACAAAACCTGCTATTCGACGATTGGCTCGACGTGGTGGTGTCAAACGTATTTCTGGTCTCATCTATGAAGAAACTCGTGGTGTTTTGAAAGTATTTCTGGAAAATGTAATCAGAGATGCTGTTACTTACACTGAACACGCCAAGAGGAAAACCGTCACCGCCATGGATGTTGTTTACGCTTTGAAACGACAAGGCCGTACTTTGTACGGATTTGGAGGTTAATTAATTAATTAACACAACAACAACACACAAAAAAATCGGTTCTTTTTAGAACCACAATTTTTTTTACAAAAATATTCATTAATTCGTTCGTATTATAATTACGCAAACACATAATTACATTCATTCATAATTACCTAATTTTCCTAATTACATTCATTCATATCGAGATTACGATAAAACCTTTTAATCTCTTAATTTATTTGATTAAAAATAAATCTTTGATTCTTTAATTACACAATTTGCTAAATATGTAATTAAAAGAGATTCATAATTACGTTCATTCATATCGAGATTACGACAATTATTTTTTAATTTATTTGATTAAAAATCTTTGAATTTTTAATTACGCAATTTGCTAATTATGTAATATAATTGAAGATTATTATAAATTATTATTAATAATTTATTATTTACAATTAACCCAATTTAATAATATAATGTGTGATGGGAGAGAGAGAGAGAGAAAATAATAACAAAAAGATATGTTTTAGAGAGAGAGAGAGAGAGATACTGTATGTAAGAGAGACAGATATATTGTTGTAGTTTATAATATTAATATATTTTTAATTACGTTTTTAGTTAATTAGATAAAATTGCCAAATTAATTAATTTGGTGGCCCTGAAAAGGGCCGGTATTTTTAATCTGGATGATGATTACGTCAAATTTATGCTTTCTTTTCGGTTTTCTTGGGCAAAAGAACAGCTTGAATGTTGGGTAAGACACCACCTTGTGCAATTGTCACGCCCGACAATAGTTTGTTCAATTCCTCATCGTTTCTGATGGCCAATTGTAAATGACGTGGAATAATACGAGTTTTCTTGTTGTCACGGGCTGCATTTCCCGCCAATTCCAACACTTCAGCCGCCAAATATTCCATTACAGCTGCCAAATATACTGGAGCTCCAGCACCGACACGTTCAGCATAATTACCTTTGCGTAAAAGCCGATGAATTCGGCCCACTGGAAATTGAAGTCCGGCTCTGCTACTACGTGACTTTGCCTTTCCCTTCACTTTTCCACCTTTGCCGCGTCCACTCATGATTTTTGTGTTTTTAAATTATTTGAAATACTTTGAAAGCGCTCGAGAAGAACAACAACTGTTCACCTCGAATGTGTAAAACGTACTGAATATTCCGGCGCAAAAGCACCTATATTTGTAGACTATTGCATGCGTTGTTTACATTTTTACTATGGAAAAACCCACTAATTCTCATTTATTCTCAATGCGCATTTTTCTCTATTATTGCATCGAAAAATATTAAAATTACATTATTTTTTTTTTATTTTTATGAAAATACTGTAAATAATAATCAGTTTAATTTAATTGTTAGTTATTTTCGATAGAATTTAGAAATATTATGAGAAAATGCCGCATTCATTTGTTAAATGCGCAGTACAACTTGTGAAATTTTCAAATTGATTTTAAAAATACTTTCACATAATATTTCATTTCAAATTTATATTTATCTATAAATGTAGATGTTTTACAATGTAAATCAATTAATTTCAGGTTGATTCATATCGATTTTCATTAGCAAAAAGCCAATTTAAATCAACTTGTAGCCAGAAAAATCACAAATATTTCGACATTTTTGCTAATTACGTCTAAACCGCTCAACGAATTACTATAATTCTTTCTGCATTTCGTAGTGAGTATTCCAGTTAACAATCGTGCAAAAACAGATTGATAATATATCATTTGGTTTGCAAGTAAATTGCAATAGCATCATTGAAAAATTTCCACTAACAGATTGAAACTCGAACATTTTGTGTGAAATAATTTCGTATATGGACGGTCACGTTGCGGGTTGCAACGTATTTATCTCTCTTAGCACTTAGAAAATTTGTGGCTCATTCTCCGCTCGACCGTTGTCAGGTAGAGTGTTCTCTCGTCGTCGTCGTCGTCGTCAATCGTTTCGTGCGCTATTATAATATTATTATAATAATTTGTTGTGTTATTTAATATACCATTATTAAATAAAAGAAATGGCAGATATTGAAAATCAAAATTCATCATCGGCAGCATCGCCCAATGTGCAGTCTCCTGTGAAAAAGGAGAAAAAACTGAAAAATCCACGATTGAAACCATCTCATCCACCCACATCAGAAATGGTAAATAATGCAATCAAGGACCTTAAAGAGCGTGGCGGTTCATCATTGCAAGCAATTAAAAAGTACGTAGCTGCCAATTACAAAGTGGACGCGGAAAAAGTGTCGCCGTTCATCAAGAAATATTTAAAAGCGGCCGTTCTATCTGGATCCTTAATTCAAACAAAAGGCAAAGGTGCATCTGGTTCATTTAAATTGGCCACTACGGGGTCGTCATCAGCCGCCGCTACCGCCGCCGCCGCAAAAAAAGCTGTAAATAAAAAGAGGAAAAGTGTTGTGAAGAAATCATCATCGCCAGTGAAACGAGTTGGTGTTTCAAAAGCATCTGCTGCCGCCACCGCCGCCGCTGATAAGAAATCTTCAAAGAAGACCGCCGTTGCAGCTGCAAAAGGTAATAAAAAAGTTGTTGGTGCCGCTGCGAAAAAGGCCGCCGCCGTTGCTGCAATTAAGGCAAAGAAGCCAGCTGCCGCCGAAAAGAAAGCCGCCGCCAAACCAGCGGTTGCCGCCGCCGCCGCCAAAAGTCCATCAAAGGCGAAAAAATCGAATAAAAGTCCAACGAAAAAACCGAAGGCGCCAAAACCAAAAACAACAACCAAAACAGCTGTTGCTGCTTCGTCAAAGGCAAAAAAAGCCGCCTCTCCCAAAAGAAAAAAGTGAATTTTTTCGTTTTGAAAATCAACGCAAATCTTGGAATGCAAATTCCAAAACAACAAATGGCCCTTCTCAGGGCCACAAAATTATTTACTTTAAATATTCTCGAATTTCGACTTTTTGACAAACATTGAATTTTTAATTGCCCCCTACTTAATTAATTATTCAACTTCAGAACTTAACCGATCCAGTATACACAGAGTGTTTTTTTTTTAATTACTTAAATAATTAATAATTAATTAAATAATTAATAATTAATTAATTATTTATTACTAATTATTTATTAATTTAGTTAATCTATTGACCGATAGATGGCTATAAATTTAAATTTTGCGCGTTTTTTTTTAATTACTTAAATACTAATTAATTAATTATTTATTAATTTAGTTAATTTATTGACCGATTGGTGGCTATAAATTTGAATTTTTTTGCAGTTTTTTTTTTAAATTAATGAGCTATTTACTAATAGATTGGCGCTTTAGTAAAATGCAACCAGCAATACACGTTGCATCATAGTTTAGCTATTTCCCCATAGATGGCGCTCCTTTAAGATGCAACCAACAATACATTTTGCTATAAATTTGATTTTTTCGCGTTTTTTTTGTAATTATTTATTATTAATTAATTATTAATTTAGTTAATCTATTGACCGATAGATGGCTATAAATTTGAATTTTTTGCAGTTTTTTTTTAATTATTGAGCTATTCACTAATAGATGGCGCTTTAGTAAAATGCAACCAGCAATACACGTTGCATCACAGTTTAGCTTTTCTCCAATAGATGGCGCTGTTCTAAGATGCAACCAACAATACATTTTGCTATAAATTTGAATATTTTGCGTTTTTTTTTAATTAACTTAAATACTAATTAACTAATTATTTGTTAATAATTAATTATTAATTTAGTTAATCTATTGACCGATAGATGGCTATAAATTTGAATTTCGCGCGTTTTTTTTTTAAATAACTTAAATTCTAATTAATTAATTATTTATTACAAATTAATTATTAATTTAGTTAATCTATTGACCGATAGATGACTATAAATTTGAATTTTGCACGTTTTTTATTTAAATAACTTAAATACTAATTAATTAATTATTTATTAAAAATTAATTATTAATTTAGTTAATTTATTGACCGATAGATGGCTATAAATTTGAATTTCGCGCGTTTTTTTTTTAAATAACTTAAATTCTAATTAATTAATTATTTATTACAAATTAATTATTAATTTAGTTAATCTATTGACCGATAGATGACTATAAATTTGAATTTTGCACGTTTTTTATTTAAATAACTTAAATACTAATTAATTAATTATTTATTACAAATTAATTATTAATTTAGTTAATCTATTGACCGATAGATGGCTATAAATTTGAATTTTGCACGTTTTTTTTTTAATAATTTAAATACTAATTAATTAATTATTTATTAATAATTAATTATTAATTTAGTTAATCTATTAACCGATAAGTGGCCATAAATTTGAATTTTTTGCAGTTTTTTTTTTAAAATTGAGCTATTTACTAATAGATGGCGCTTTAGTAAAATGCAACCAACAATACACGTTGCATCACCGTTTAGCTATTTCCCAATAGATGGCGCTGCTTTAAGATGCAACCAACAATACATTTTGCTATAAGTTTGAATTTTTCGCGCTGCTTTTTTTTTTATTAATTTAGGTTAGGTTGGGTTTAATTATCAATATATTGACCGATAAATGGCTATAAATTTGAATTTTGCGCGTTTTTTTTGTAATTATTTATTAATAATTAATTATTAATTTAGTTAATCTATTAACCGATAGGTGGCCATAAATTTGAATTTTTTGCAGTTTTTTTTTTTTTTTAATTGAGCTATTTACTAATAGATGGCGTTTTAGTAAAATGCAACCAACAATACACGTTGCATCACAGTTTAGCTATTTCCCAATAGATGGCGCTGCTTTAAGATGCAACCAACAATACATTTTGCTATAAATTTGAATTTTTCGCGCTTTTTTTTTTATTAATTTAGGTTAGGTTGGGTTTAATTATCAATATATTAACCGATAAATGGCTATAAATTTGAATTTCGCGCGTTTTTTTGTAATTATTTATTAATAATTAATTATTAATTTAGTTAATCTATTAACCGATAGGTGGCCATAAATTTGAATTTTTTGCAGTTTTTTTTTTTTTAAATTGAGCTATTTACTAATAGATGGCGCTTTAGTAAAATGCAACCAACAATACACGTTGCATCATAGTTTAAAAATTTTACCTAGAAGCCCCAAATGGGTAAAATGGCTATGTGTAAACTAATTGTAACCTCGAGACGTTTTCAAAAAGGTATCGCATGTCAAAATCGGACAATAAATAAGAAAGATGGCAAATAACAATGGCGGCAACTGACAGATGAAACGTGAAAAATCCACAACTTTGTTATTTATCGACCGATTTGAGAAATTCAAAAAGCCTCAACATTGTGACGTTAAGACGAATCCAAATATGTCAGGTATTCAAGAATCGGACAATAATTAGCCGAGCTACCGGAGCGCCACCTATCGGAAAAAAATTGAAAATTCCAAAAATGCTTCAAATTGTCTGAAACGCATAGAAAACATGAAACCCCCAACCCGCCCCACTAAAGGTTTTTCTATATATATACAATAGTTCCGGAATTTTTCGGAAAAAAACTTGCTCCAATCGCATTGAGACTAGTCTTAAAAATTGCACAAAAATTCGACAAACAAAAAATATGTCTTTGACATTTTGCAAAAATTTCAAAGACAACGGACCTATATCAAAAAAACTGTTTTTCCCCTTTAATCACGCTCCATTAACATACAACAACTTTCTTATTTATGAACCGATTTAAAAAATTCAAAGCCTAAAATATTGTGGACATTAAAACAATCCTAAATCCATCACGTACTGAATAATCGGACATTAATTAGCCGAAATAAACCACAAAAACTACTAATTATACTTTTAACGTCTTAATAAAACTCTGACAAGTCGATTAAAACAAACTTTTTTTTTTCGATTTTTAGTACTAAATTTTGTGGGGACTTGTAAAAATTTTTCAATTTTTCACCAACAACAACATTCATTACGCTTCAGCCGTCCGCATCTGCGCGCATCTATATTATGCATCGGCTTTTACTGTGTGTTGCTTCACAACAGTAAAACACTCTTTTCTATCAAAACCGTAAAACTAAATTTAAAAAAAAAAAAAAAAAAAATACTACTACTTAATATTTTATTTGTTGTAACAATTAAATTAAAAACCAAACATCAACCACATTATTATTTGTTGTGTTTTTTTAACGATTTTCAGTCGGATTTATTATGGAATAATAATAGATAATTGAATTTATTAAGTGGGGGAATTGTTTTTATTCCTTTACACCATAATTATATACATAAAAAAAAAAAAAAAAAAAAAAAAAAAAAAAAAAAAAATTTTTTTGCGCGTCAAAATCCAATTGGATTCTTATAAGACAAAATCCAATTGGATTCTGAGAATTCCGCGCGCGCGGAAATCCAATTGGATTCTTATAAGACAACGACCATACCACATTGGTAACTGCCGTTCCTCGTCCGATCAAGACGTGTTTTGTAGCAGGCCTACAAAACCGCCCCCGATCAGCGATTTTCGAAATCAAAGTTTAACTTTATTTCGTATCTTCATATTCGTGTGTTTTTATAATTAATCACAATTGTAATTAATTATAAAAAATTTAATTCGGTTAATTAAAGTTAATTAGCTTTATTGTTTTTCTTGAGATATTGACTCTGTAGTATTAATTAGTGACTGTGTTGTGCTACAAACTAAGCTTCTAAAGCTTAGTTTAAAAACTATAGAAAGAAGGGCCTTTGGCCCTTCTTCCGCCGCGAATTGGACGCTTAATTAGTGTTAATTAGTGTTAATTGTTAGTGCATAACTGTGCTAAATTCTTGTGATTGTGATTAAAAAAAAGTTAATCCCCTTTTGTTTGTCAGTTCGGATTATTAAACATTCCGAAGCAAAAAAGTGTCGACAAAACAGCACGGCGAGAGAGGCTCTCGAGCAGCCGGCCGCCGTGCCCCCACACGAAAATGGACGACCCCGAAAATGTCCCATCTACTGAAACTTCACCATCCCATCAAGACGAAAATAAATCTTCGGCTGGACCAGCCACGCCAGAGATCACAGCCAATGTTACTAAAGCCCTTAGTGCGATTGACGCGTTTCTTCTTAAAAAAATGATGACCCTCCCTAACATTGAAAACCTCATTGACAATAAAAACGATGACAACCCCGCCGAGCAGATGATAACTGACGCGCAAAATACACCTGGTCCCAGCACTGGAACCATGGAAATTCCTAAATTTTCCCTGCCGCCAAGGCAAAACAACAAACGAAAAGGTGCACCGTTAAAGTCACCAACGCAAGACGGTTTTCAAACGCCAAAGAAAACCAACCGAAAAACAACCACCAATTTACCTCCCTTTAACCTTAATACCAATAATCCCTTCGATCCACTAACCCAAACCACTTCCCAACCCGACCACAACGCCAGCGCTGCTGGTACTTCAACTGCAGCTGCTGCACCGAAACCGGCGGCAAAGCAACGCCCACCACCACCGCTTATCCTAAGTGGAAAGCCAGGAAACCACCAGCACACGGTAAACTTCATTAAGCAATATGTGAAAAAAGGATTCCATATCAAATACTCAAAGAACAATTCAAATATATATGTTCAAAATATGTCTGAGTACAAAACGCTTAGAGGCGTTTTGTCCAAAACAGACATAGAATTCCATACATATACCCCACCGGAAGAAAAAACGCATGCATTCATCCTGAACGGAATGCAGGCGGACGCTGACCCTGAAGAAATTATTGACGCCCTCGTTCAAGAATTCAACATCCCGGCAACGAAGTGCTTTAAATTAAAAACCAATTACAACCCCCTCTTTATGGTAATTACCGAAAACACCGTCAACCTAAAGAAATTGCAAGACAAAGTAAAATACCTTTGCTCTTGCAAAATTTTCTGGACGAGGCACTTCAACAATAAAGTCATCATTCAATGTAAGAATTGCCAAAAGTGGGGTCACGCAACAACAAATTGCCACAACAAACCCAGGTGCGTCAAATGCGGCCAGGGCCACCTAACTGCTGATTGCAAATTAGAACTAACTGAGGCACCAACATGTGCCAATTGCAGTGCAGCACACACTGCAAATAGCACAGAGTGCCCAGTGTACATATACCGTATGAAACAAATCAGCAACAACAACAATACAAAAGTACCGCAAAGGACTTATACCGATGCACCGGTACCAACGCACAACGCCTGGACAAGCCGACCGACTTTTCCATCAAGTCAGCCAGCACCGGAGCCCCGCCCACCACTACGCCAGCCGCCTGTCTCACAACATCGCCCAACTGCACCAACCGGAAATAGTGAGTATGGGCAGATCAATGATTTATTTGCATCGATCAAGCAAACAGGCAATCTTATAAATCTCAATAGTGCTCTTCAAGCAATCAATGATTTAAACTCACAATTAGCAGCTGTTCATACGCCAGGGGAGCGTTTACTAATTTTTATTCAATTCGTCACTTTTTCACTGGATAAGTACAATTTTTAAAAAAACTACTAATTACACAATGGAATGCAAACAGCATCTTGTACAAAGCTGCTGTAGTCCAAGATTTTTTGCGTCAGCATAATATTGACATTATGCTAGTCACTGAGACCAAACTTATTAAAACTGACGTGTTTGGTATCGGCAACTATAGGATAATACGAAGGGACAGAAATAACGCTAACAATACTCGACAGGGGGGTGTAGCCATTCTTGTTAAAAACACAATTAAATTCAAATTACTACCAGACATAAATTCAACTATAGAAACCGCCTCAATTGAAATAAATGGCATCACCATAATTGTAGCATACAATAACCCACGTAATAAACTTACCTTCACAGAACTTAACAAATTAGTAAACTCAGGCCAGAAGGTCCTAATAATGGGAGATTTGAATTGTGTCCACACTGCGTGGAATAACCACACAGTGAACAGCAATGGCAGAATTTTAAAACGATACCTTGACTCCCATAATGTTAGCCTTTCCTTTCCCACTGATCCTACACATTTCCCAAATAATGGTGGAACTCCCACTACAATTGATTTGGCCATTGTTAAAAACATTGGCCAAATTATTGAACTTTCTCAATGGCAGGAACTCGACTCGGACCATAACCCGACATATACTACAATTCAGTCTGACATAATTAAGTCAGACGAATTTATTACTAGTTTCAAAAATACGGACTGGAAACAATTCCGCAAAGATCTAGATCAAAAAATCCAAATAAACTGTAACATCAAAACAAGAGGTGAACTTGACACTGAACTACTTAAATTAGTCTCAAACATAAATCAAACACAAAACAAACACAGCCAGAAAATCAAATTAAAATCCAAAAAACTCCCTGAAAAGATCCTCAATCTAATCAGGGATAAAAACAAAGCACGCAAACTTTTTCAAAACACCGGTAACAACCTCTACCGGTTAGAGCAAAATAGGCTGACCGGTCAAATTAGACGTGCAATCATCAAACATAAAAATGATGAATGGAATACCCTGCTTAGCAATGCTAAGCCAGACGATAATTCCTTATGGAAAATCACCAAAAAGTACACCAAAGCTAGGCAGAGTATTCCAAACTTACATCACAATAACGTAGAATACATCAGTAATAATGACAAGGCAAGTCTTATTGCTGATGTATTCCATGATACCCACATCCTTGAGACCCACCCTGACAGAGCAGTGGAAACGAGAATCAACAAAAAATATCGGACTCTTTTAACAAAAACAATTGAAATTGAAAATGAATCACTCGCACTATATTTAACCAAACCATTCAAAGTCCTACAGATAATTAAATCACTAGCCACAAACAAAGCACCCGGGCCGGATAATATCTGCAACAAGACGCTGAAAAACCTATCCAAAAAAGCCATAGTACAAATCACGTACATTATAAATACCAGCATTAAGCTCCAATATTATCCAAAGGCATGGAAAACTGCCACAATAATCCCTGTCCCAAAACCAGGGAAAGAGCACATAAATCCAATAAATTATAGGCCCATAAGTCTCTTGAGCGCTTTTGGCAAAATTGCCGAAAAAGTCTATTTAGGATTAATAAATAAACATATCAAGAAAAACAAAATTCTTCCCAATTTTCAGTTTGGTTTTCGTGAGCAATTAAGTACGGTGCACCAACTAACAAGAATAACCAACGACATCATTACGGAGTTCAACAAGAACCGCAACACCGTAATGGTGTTGTATGATATTGAAAAGGCATTCGACAGAGTTTGGCAAGAAGCTCTAGTATACAAATTAAGCCTGTTCCGCTTCCCGGACATCTTAATAAAAATTATAATTAGCTACCTCGCAAACAGACACTTTCGTGTTAAAATAGACAAAGATTTTTCACGCACCCACAGAATTGAGGCTGGAGTACCCCAGGGCTCAGTGCTTGGGCCCACTCTCTTCTTAATATTTATAGCAGATATCCCAACATTTGCAAAATCTAGAATAGCGCAATTTGCTGATGATACGGCTGTGTATGCGAATGGATACTGTGCAGAAGTTGCCAACCTGCAGGTCCAGTGCCATACCAACCTATTAATCAATTACTTCAACAAATGGAAAATTAAACTAAACGCAAATAAAACTGAAACCGTTTTATTTACCAAAAAACGGTCAGTTGACATAAACATACGTAGGCCTTTGACAGTTGCAAACGAACGATTTATACACAAAGAAACTGTCAAATACCTTGGTATGACGCTTAGTAAAACACTCACTTTTTCGAGCCACATCGATGCAACTGCTGCAAAAGCGTATGCGCTTATGAATAAATTATTTCCTATTCTAAACAGCTCGTCATATCTAAGTACAGTAAACAAAGTCAGAATTTATAAAGCAATCGTACGGCCAACTATTGCATACGCTGCGCCTGCTTGGTACTCTACTGCCAGCAGGCCCATGCGAAAGCTGCAGCGTATACAAAACAAATTTTTAAGGATAATTACAGGATCGCACAAAAAAACCCGAATAGCTACATTGCATGAAATCACTGATGTCGAAATGCTTAGTGATTACATTGAAAAACTTGCAGCAAACTTTTATAATAACAAAATAAAAGCAAGCACGCTAACAAAAAACATGACAAAAATGCACTTAAATGATTCATGCAAGGTGAACGGTCGCATACGATACCGTTTCACCTACCAAGCAAAGTCAGGCCATCAGCTGTTTGAGCTAAACTCAAGCGATGACGATGACGATTCAGAAACAAGCGATCATTGAACTTGAACTTTGCGCTGTTATTTATTTCAATTCTATATCTACTCTACGTGTTATTTATTATTGTCCTGTCCAGAGATTATATTTACTTTTTATTCTATTTATTAGTCATCCTAACAATCCTAGTCAACAAATTCAATACTATTTACAATTTTATACTACGTGTTATTTATTTTGTCCTGTCCATCATATATTATATTTATTTACTTTATTTATCATTCTAGTCACCAATTCTCAATATTTACATCTTTATATTTCATGTTATTTATTATTGTTTTGTTTCCATTTTATAACTGCCAAATATTCATATATTTATTTACCTTATATTTATTCCACCATTATTATTATTTACACCACATCTAGTTATTCTGTCAAAGGAGATTTAAATCGGTATAAGTATCAAGTAGTTTCGTGGAGCTGTGGTGAAACGCAGTCTCTCACGACAGATAGGGCTTGGGTTCGACTCCCAGGATTCGCTTTTAACTTTTTTCACTTTTCTATTTCAAATTTATATTACATTTATTCTAAATCTATTTAAATATTTAAAATCAATATATTTCAATTCAATTCAAACATATTTTTCAATTCAATTCAATTCAATTCAATAACTTACTTTATTAAAATACCATTCACAAATACATTCAGATTTAAATCTATCTTTGTTAGAATTCCTCCAATCCATTTACTTTATCATAAATTCCATTCATGTTCAAATAATATTATTTCTATAGTTTGCTGAACCAAATTCCTCAGAATTTTAATAGTCTTGTGTTTAAAATTATTTGAAAATAAATTGTTACTATCCAGCGACAAAACTGTATGACCTCTGTACGATTCTAATAATAACAGCTGCTAAAATGAAATTTGAAATTCTTGCTATGAGATTGCCTTGTGTAAATGAATTATTGACTTGTCCATACTAAAATTGTGTTCAAAGTGCGAAAACTAAAAAAGTGGGTTACTGGGATGTTTCCCATTTAAATCAATTGTGTTCTGTGTACTATTTATTCTCATGTTTTTTTAACGTATTTGCTTCTGGCCGTATCTGATTGGGTGGGCGTGTCCTGTGAGTTCCCACGGCGCGGAGAGTCCGATTGCTCTGGCTTGTATACTCCTATACAAGCACAAAGAGAGTCGGACCAATGCGTTGGGCGCGAGCGGGCATTCCCCCGCCCACTTTTGATCGGTTGGGGCAAAATGGACGATGTCCACATTTTTGTATTATTTATGTCTTCGTCATATTTTTGTTACATGTATTTACTACATCTTCGGCATCCTAAATGCCAGTTTGATTATCATCAAACACAGATTGTGGGTTTTTGTTTTTATTTTTCCCACTTAAAAATCACCATTTATAAAGCCAGGGTTTTCTAGTTTTCCCTGGTATAAATATAAATTAACTTCTCAATCACATTTTCTTAACTTTCACCATACCACTGTACGTCTGGTTGAGTTGACTGGCAAACCCATGCTGCGAAGCTGCCAGTGCTTGCACTGCGGTTTTGGGGGCGTGGGGGGGCTTCACATACTCGCTCCAATTCCCCTGGATTTTCCTGGCCTGCTCGACCGGTACACATGTACCGGTACACGCAGCAGCCAGCCGGGGCAGTTGGGGTGGAGGTGTGCGGCTCCGCCTACCAATTTGCGCCAGACCGTTCTTTTGAACAAATTTTTCATTTGTATATCTTATCTCACAATATGTTTATTAAGCTCCATCATGAGCTAGGAAAAACATTCGTTATTTATTTTTAAAATGTTGTATTAACTTTAGGTACTATTGGGAAGGGAGACTGGACCACTTAAGTATTTAATGTAATATCTATCATGTATACATATTAAAAACTGAATAAAGATATTTAAAATCAAAATCAAATCGTCCGATCAACGAAGCAAAGCAATGTCGGGCGCGGTTAGTACTTGGATGGGTGACCGCTTGGGAACACCGCGTGCCGTTGTCTTTCTTTTTTTAAATAAAATAAAAAAAATTGTTTAAATAAAAAAAATTATTTTTATTTTAGCTCTCTCTTACACACACAACCTTTCTCTCTCTCTCTCTCTCTCTCTCTCTCTCTCTACACACACAACCTTTCTCTCTCTCTCTTTTTCTTACACACACCACCTTTCCCTCTCTCTCTTTCTTACACACACAACCTTTCTCTCTCTCTTTCTAGAAAAACAACAACAACAATCGATATCATTTACTCAAATATTTATGTAAATATTTTTGGTGGTTCTGAAAAGAACCGATTGATTTTTAATTAAATAATTAGTTAAAATTATTTAAGCACGTTCGCCTCGAATACGTCTAGCCAATTGGATGTCTTTCGGCATGATGGTGACACGTTTTGCGTGAATGGCACAAAGATTTGTATCTTCGAAAAGTCCAACCAAATATGCTTCGCTAGCTTCTTGCAATGCCATAACAGCTGAACTTTGGAAACGCAAATCGGTTTTGAAATCCTGTGCAATTTCCCTTACCAAACGTTGGAATGGCAATTTGCGGATCAGCAATTCGGTGCTCTTTTGATAACGACGAATTTCACGCAGAGCCACGGTTCCTGGACGATAACGATGTGGTTTTTTGACACCGCCAGTGGCTGGGGCACTTTTACGAGCAGCCTTGGTAGCAAGTTGCTTACGTGGTGCCTTACCTCCACTGGCAGTTTGCTTGGTACGAGCCATTATTTTTAATTAATATGAAATAATTATTTGCAACGACGACGAAGTGAACACTTTGAATGCACGCTCACAAATAAGAAATTTCTCACTAAACGCACGCTTAAATAAACTTTTCAGGCTACTACCACTCGATTGGTCCGTTTCTACGCTGCAACTTTGCTTGGGGTGGGGCAATTTAATAAAACTAGCGCTGGAAATGTGCAGGAGCTCAGTTGCTCACTCGTCTTTCACGGTGATTCTATATACATTTATTTTTCAATTTTAAATCAAAATGACTGGTCGCGGTAAAGGTGGTAAAGGTTTGGGAAAAGGCGGCGCCAAGCGTCATCGTAAAGTGTTGCGTGATAACATCCAAGGTATCACAAAACCTGCTATTCGACGATTGGCTCGACGTGGTGGTGTCAAACGTATTTCTGGTCTCATCTATGAAGAAACTCGTGGTGTTTTGAAAGTATTTCTGGAAAATGTAATCAGAGATGCTGTTACTTACACTGAACACGCCAAGAGGAAAACCGTCACCGCCATGGATGTTGTTTACGCTTTGAAACGACAAGGCCGTACTTTGTACGGATTTGGAGGTTAATTAATTAATTAACACAACAACAACACACAAAAAAATCGGTTCTTTTTAGAACCACAATTTTTTTTACAAAAATATTCATTAATTCGTTCGTATTATAATTACGCAAACACATAATTACATTCATTCATAATTACCTAATTTTCCTAATTACATTCATTCATATCGAGATTACGATAAAACCTTTTAATCTCTTAATTTATTTGATTAAAAATAAATCTTTGATTCTTTAATTACACAATTTGCTAAATATGTAATTAAAAGAGATTCATAATTACGTTCATTCATATCGAGATTACGACAATTATTTTTTAATTTATTTGATTAAAAATCTTTGAATTTTTAATTACGCAATTTGCTAATTATGTAATATAATTGAAGATTATTATAAATTATTATTAATAATTTATTATTTACAATTAACCCAATTTAATAATATAATGTGTGATGGGAGAGAGAGAGAGAGAAAATAATAACAAAAAGATATGTTTTAGAGAGAGAGAGAGAGAGATACTGTATGTAAGAGAGACAGATATATTGTTGTAGTTTATAATATTAATATATTTTTAATTACGTTTTTAGTTAATTAGATAAAATTGCCAAATTAATTAATTTGGTGGCCCTGAAAAGGGCCGGTATTTTTAATCTGGATGATGATTACGTCAAATTTATGCTTTCTTTTCGGTTTTCTTGGGCAAAAGAACAGCTTGAATGTTGGGTAAGACACCACCTTGTGCAATTGTCACGCCCGACAATAGTTTGTTCAATTCCTCATCGTTTCTGATGGCCAATTGTAAATGACGTGGAATAATACGAGTTTTCTTGTTGTCACGGGCTGCATTTCCCGCCAATTCCAACACTTCAGCCGCCAAATATTCCATTACAGCTGCCAAATATACTGGAGCTCCAGCACCGACACGTTCAGCATAATTACCTTTGCGTAAAAGCCGATGAATTCGGCCCACTGGAAATTGAAGTCCGGCTCTGCTACTACGTGACTTTGCCTTTCCCTTCACTTTTCCACCTTTGCCGCGTCCACTCATGATTTTTGTGTTTTTAAATTATTTGAAATACTTTGAAAGCGCTCGAGAAGAACAACAACTGTTCACCTCGAATGTGTAAAACGTACTGAATATTCCGGCGCAAAAGCACCTATATTTGTAGACTATTGCATGCGTTGTTTACATTTTTACTATGGAAAAACCCACTAATTCTCATTTATTCTCAATGCGCATTTTTCTCTATTATTGCATCGAAAAATATTAAAATTACATTATTTTTTTTTTATTTTTATGAAAATACTGTAAATAATAATCAGTTTAATTTAATTGTTAGTTATTTTCGATAGAATTTAGAAATATTATGAGAAAATGCCGCATTCATTTGTTAAATGCGCAGTACAACTTGTGAAATTTTCAAATTGATTTTAAAAATACTTTCACATAATATTTCATTTCAAATTTATATTTATCTATAAATGTAGATGTTTTACAATGTAAATCAATTAATTTCAGGTTGATTCATATCGATTTTCATTAGCAAAAAGCCAATTTAAATCAACTTGTAGCCAGAAAAATCACAAATATTTCGACATTTTTGCTAATTACGTCTAAACCGCTCAACGAATTACTATAATTCTTTCTGCATTTCGTAGTGAGTATTCCAGTTAACAATCGTGCAAAAACAGATTGATAATATATCATTTGGTTTGCAAGTAAATTGCAATAGCATCATTGAAAAATTTCCACTAACAGATTGAAACTCGAACATTTTGTGTGAAATAATTTCGTATATGGACGGTCACGTTGCGGGTTGCAACGTATTTATCTCTCTTAGCACTTAGAAAATTTGTGGCTCATTCTCCGCTCGACCGTTGTCAGGTAGAGTGTTCTCTCGTCGTCGTCGTCGTCGTCAATCGTTTCGTGCGCTATTATAATATTATTATAATAATTTGTTGTGTTATTTAATATACCATTATTAAATAAAAGAAATGGCAGATATTGAAAATCAAAATTCATCATCGGCAGCATCGCCCAATGTGCAGTCTCCTGTGAAAAAGGAGAAAAAACTGAAAAATCCACGATTGAAACCATCTCATCCACCCACATCAGAAATGGTAAATAATGCAATCAAGGACCTTAAAGAGCGTGGCGGTTCATCATTGCAAGCAATTAAAAAGTACGTAGCTGCCAATTACAAAGTGGACGCGGAAAAAGTGTCGCCGTTCATCAAGAAATATTTAAAAGCGGCCGTTCTATCTGGATCCTTAATTCAAACAAAAGGCAAAGGTGCATCTGGTTCATTTAAATTGGCCACTACGGGGTCGTCATCAGCCGCCGCTACCGCCGCCGCCGCAAAAAAAGCTGTAAATAAAAAGAGGAAAAGTGTTGTGAAGAAATCATCATCGCCAGTGAAACGAGTTGGTGTTTCAAAAGCATCTGCTGCCGCCACCGCCGCCGCTGATAAGAAATCTTCAAAGAAGACCGCCGTTGCAGCTGCAAAAGGTAATAAAAAAGTTGTTGGTGCCGCTGCGAAAAAGGCCGCCGCCGTTGCTGCAATTAAGGCAAAGAAGCCAGCTGCCGCCGAAAAGAAAGCCGCCGCCAAACCAGCGGTTGCCGCCGCCGCCGCCAAAAGTCCATCAAAGGCGAAAAAATCGAATAAAAGTCCAACGAAAAAACCGAAGGCGCCAAAACCAAAAACAACAACCAAAACAGCTGTTGCTGCTTCGTCAAAGGCAAAAAAAGCCGCCTCTCCCAAAAGAAAAAAGTGAATTTTTTCGTTTTGAAAATCAACGCAAATCTTGGAATGCAAATTCCAAAACAACAAATGGCCCTTCTCAGGGCCACAAAATTATTTACTTTAAATATTCTCGAATTTCGACTTTTTGACAAACATTGAATTTTTAATTGCCCCCTACTTAATTAATTATTCAACTTCAGAACTTAACCGATCCAGTATACACAGAGTGTTTTTTTTTTAATTACTTAAATAATTAATAATTAATTAAATAATTAATAATTAATTAATTATTTATTACTAATTATTTATTAATTTAGTTAATCTATTGACCGATAGATGGCTATAAATTTAAATTTTGCGCGTTTTTTTTTAATTACTTAAATACTAATTAATTAATTATTTATTAATTTAGTTAATTTATTGACCGATTGGTGGCTATAAATTTGAATTTTTTTGCAGTTTTTTTTTTAAATTAATGAGCTATTTACTAATAGATTGGCGCTTTAGTAAAATGCAACCAGCAATACACGTTGCATCATAGTTTAGCTATTTCCCCATAGATGGCGCTCCTTTAAGATGCAACCAACAATACATTTTGCTATAAATTTGATTTTTTCGCGTTTTTTTTGTAATTATTTATTATTAATTAATTATTAATTTAGTTAATCTATTGACCGATAGATGGCTATAAATTTGAATTTTTTGCAGTTTTTTTTTAATTATTGAGCTATTCACTAATAGATGGCGCTTTAGTAAAATGCAACCAGCAATACACGTTGCATCACAGTTTAGCTTTTCTCCAATAGATGGCGCTGTTCTAAGATGCAACCAACAATACATTTTGCTATAAATTTGAATATTTTGCGTTTTTTTTTAATTAACTTAAATACTAATTAACTAATTATTTGTTAATAATTAATTATTAATTTAGTTAATCTATTGACCGATAGATGGCTATAAATTTGAATTTCGCGCGTTTTTTTTTTAAATAACTTAAATTCTAATTAATTAATTATTTATTACAAATTAATTATTAATTTAGTTAATCTATTGACCGATAGATGACTATAAATTTGAATTTTGCACGTTTTTTATTTAAATAACTTAAATACTAATTAATTAATTATTTATTAAAAATTAATTATTAATTTAGTTAATTTATTGACCGATAGATGGCTATAAATTTGAATTTCGCGCGTTTTTTTTTTAAATAACTTAAATTCTAATTAATTAATTATTTATTACAAATTAATTATTAATTTAGTTAATCTATTGACCGATAGATGACTATAAATTTGAATTTTGCACGTTTTTTATTTAAATAACTTAAATACTAATTAATTAATTATTTATTACAAATTAATTATTAATTTAGTTAATCTATTGACCGATAGATGGCTATAAATTTGAATTTTGCACGTTTTTTTTTTAATAATTTAAATACTAATTAATTAATTATTTATTAATAATTAATTATTAATTTAGTTAATCTATTAACCGATAAGTGGCCATAAATTTGAATTTTTTGCAGTTTTTTTTTTAAAATTGAGCTATTTACTAATAGATGGCGCTTTAGTAAAATGCAACCAACAATACACGTTGCATCACCGTTTAGCTATTTCCCAATAGATGGCGCTGCTTTAAGATGCAACCAACAATACATTTTGCTATAAGTTTGAATTTTTCGCGCTGCTTTTTTTTTTATTAATTTAGGTTAGGTTGGGTTTAATTATCAATATATTGACCGATAAATGGCTATAAATTTGAATTTTGCGCGTTTTTTTTGTAATTATTTATTAATAATTAATTATTAATTTAGTTAATCTATTAACCGATAGGTGGCCATAAATTTGAATTTTTTGCAGTTTTTTTTTTTTTTTAATTGAGCTATTTACTAATAGATGGCGTTTTAGTAAAATGCAACCAACAATACACGTTGCATCACAGTTTAGCTATTTCCCAATAGATGGCGCTGCTTTAAGATGCAACCAACAATACATTTTGCTATAAATTTGAATTTTTCGCGCTTTTTTTTTTATTAATTTAGGTTAGGTTGGGTTTAATTATCAATATATTAACCGATAAATGGCTATAAATTTGAATTTCGCGCGTTTTTTTGTAATTATTTATTAATAATTAATTATTAATTTAGTTAATCTATTAACCGATAGGTGGCCATAAATTTGAATTTTTTGCAGTTTTTTTTTTTTTAAATTGAGCTATTTACTAATAGATGGCGCTTTAGTAAAATGCAACCAACAATACACGTTGCATCATAGTTTAAAAATTTTACCTAGAAGCCCCAAATGGGTAAAATGGCTATGTGTAAACTAATTGTAACCTCGAGACGTTTTCAAAAAGGTATCGCATGTCAAAATCGGACAATAAATAAGAAAGATGGCAAATAACAATGGCGGCAACTGACAGATGAAACGTGAAAAATCCACAACTTTGTTATTTATCGACCGATTTGAGAAATTCAAAAAGCCTCAACATTGTGACGTTAAGACGAATCCAAATATGTCAGGTATTCAAGAATCGGACAATAATTAGGGAGCGCCATCTGTCGGAAAAAAATTGAAAATTCCAAAAATGCTTCAAATTGTCTGAAACGCATAGAAAACATGAAACCCCCAACCCGCCCCCCTAAAGGTTTTTCTATATATATACAATAGTTCCGGAATTTTTCGGAAAAAAACTTGCTCCAATCGCATTAAGACTAGTCTTAAAAATTGCACAAAAATTCGACAAACAAAAAATATGTCTTTGACATTTTGCAAAAACTTCAAAGACAACGGACCTATATCAAAAAAACTGTTTTTCCCCTTTAATCACGCTCATTCAACATACAACAACTTTCTTATTTATTAACCGATTTGAAAAATTCAAATACCAAAAATATTGTGGACATTAAGACAATCCTAAATCCATTACGTATTTAATAATCAAACATTAATTAGCCGAAATAAACCACAAAAACTACTAATTATACTTTTAACGTCTTAATAAAACTCTGACAAGTCGATTAAAACAAACTTTTTTTTTTCGATTTTTAGTACTAAATTTCGTGGGGACTTGTAAAATTTTTTCAATTTTTCACCAACAACAACATTCATTACGCTTCAGCCGTCCGCCGCATCTGCGCGCATCTATTTTATGCATCGGCTTTTACTGTGTGTTTGTTGCTTCACAACAGTAAAACACTACTTTCTATCAAAACCGTAAAACTAAAATTTAAAAAAAAAAAAAAAAAATACTACTACTAATATTTTATTTGTTGTAACAATTAAATTAAAAACCAAACATTATTATTTGTTGTGTTTTAACGATTTTCAGTCGGATTTATTATGGAATAATAATAGATAATTGAATTTATTAAGTGGGGGAATTGTTTTTATTCCTTTACACCATAATTATATACATAAAAAAAAAAAAAAAAAAAAAAAAAAAAAAAAAAAAAAAAAAAAAAAAAATTTTTTTTGCGCGTCAAAATCCAATTGGATTCTTATAAGACAAAATCCAATTGGATTCTGAGAATTCCGCGCGCGCGGAAATCCAATTGGATTCTTATAAGACAACGACCATACCACATTGGTAACTGCCGTTCCTCGTCCGATCAAGACGTGTTTTGTAGCAGGCCTACAAAACCGCCCCTGATCAGCGATTTTCGAAATCAAAGTTTAACTTTATTTCGTATCTTCATATTCGTGTGTTTTTATAATTAATCACAATTGTAATTAATTATAAAAAATTTAATTCGGTTAATTAGAGTTAATTAGCTTTATTGTTTTCTTTTTTTGTGAGATATTGACTCTGTAGTATTAATTAGTGACTGTGTTGTGCTAATAACTAAGCTTTTAAAGCTTAGTTTAAAAACTATAGAAAGAAGGGCCTTTGGCCCTTCTTCCGCCGCGAATTGGACGCTTAATTAGTGTTAATTAGTGTTAATTGTTAGTGCATAACTGTGCTAAATTCTTGTGATTGTGATTAAAAAAAAGTTAATCCCCTTTTGTTTGTCAGTTCGGATTATTAAACATTCCGAAGCAAAAAAGTGTCGACAAAACAGCACGGCGAGAGAGGCTCTCGAGCAGCCGGCCGCCGTGCCCCCACACGAAAATGGACGACCCCGAAAATGTCCCATCTACTGAAACTTCACCATCCCATCAAGACGAAAATAAATCTTCGGCTGGACCAGCCACGCCAGAGATCACAGCCAATGTTACTAAAGCCCTTAGTGCGATTGACGCGTTTCTTCTTAAAAAAATGATGACCCTCCCTAACATTGAAAACCTCATTGACAATAAAAACGATGACGACCCCGCCGAGCAGATGATAACTGACGCGCAAAATACACCTGGTCCCAGCACTGGAACCATGGAAATTCCTAAATTTTCCCTGCCGCCAAGGCAAAACAACAAACGAAAAGGTGCACCGTTAAAGTCACCAACGCAAGACGGTTTTCAAACGCCAAAGAAAACGAACCGAAAAACAACCACCAATTTACCTCCCTTTAACCTTAATACCAATAATCCCTTCGATCCACTAACCCAAACCACTTCCCAACCCGACCACAACGCCAGCGCTGCTGGTACTTCAACTGCAGCTGCTGCACCGAAACCGGCGGCAAAGCAACGCCCACCACCACCGCTTATCCTAAGTGGAAAGCCAGGAAACCACCAGCACACGGTAAATTTCATTAAGCAATATGTGAAAAAAGGATTCCATATTAAATACTCAAAGAACAATTCCAATATATATGTGCAAAATATGTCTGAGTACAAAACGCTTAGAGGCGTTTTGTCCAAAACAGACATAGAATTCCACACATATACCCCACCGGAAGAAAAAACGCATGCATTCATCCTGAACGGAATGCAGGCGGACGCTGACCCTGAAGAAATTATTGACGCCCTCGTTCAAGAATTCAACATCCCGGCAACGAAGTGCTTTAAATTAAAAACCAATTACAACCCCCTCTTTATGGTAATTACCGAAAACACCGTCAACCTAAAGAAATTGCAAGACAAAGTAAAATACCTTTGCTCTTGCAAAATTTTCTGGACGAGGCACTTCAACAATAAAGTCATCATTCAATGCAAGAATTGCCAAAAGTGGGGTCACGCAACAACAAATTGCCACAACAAACCCAGGTGCGTCAAATGCGGCCAGGGCCACCTAACTGCTGATTGCAAATTAGAACTAACTGAGGCACCAACATGTGCCAATTGCAGTGCAGCACACACTGCAAATAGCACAGAGTGCCCAGTGTACATATACCGTATGAAACAAATCAGCAACAACAACAATACAAAAGTACCGCAAAGGACTTATACCGATGCACCGGTACCAACGCACAACGCCTGGACAAGCCGACCGACTTTTCCATCAAGTCAGCCAGCACCGGAGCCCCGCCCACCACTACGCCAGCCGCCTATCACACAACATCGCCCAACTGCACCAACCGGAAATAGTGAGTATGGGCAGATCAATGATTTATTTGCATCGATCAAGCAAACAGGCAATCTTATAAATCTCAATAGCGCTCTTCAAGCAATCAATGATTTAAACTCACAATTAGCAGCTGTTCATACGCCAGGGGAGCGTTTACTAATTTTTATTCAATTCGTCACTTTTTCACTGGATAAGTACAATTTTTAAAAAACTACTAATTACACAATGGAATGCAAACAGCATCTTGTACAAAGCTGCTGTACTCCAAGATTTTTTGCGTCAGCATAATATTGACATTATGCTAGTCACGGAGACCAAACTTATTAAAACTGACGTGTTTGGTATCGGCAGCTATAAGATAATACGAAGGGACAGAAATAACGCTAACAATACTCGACAGGGGGGTGTAGCCATTCTTATCAAAAACACAATTAAATTCAAATTACTACCAAACATAAATTCAACTATAGAAACCGCCTCAATTGAAATAAATGGCATCACCATAATTGTAGCATACAATAACCCGCGTAATAAACTTACCTTCACAGAACTTAACAAATTAGTAAACTCAGGCCAGAAGGTCCTAATAATGGGAGACTTAAATTGTGTCCACACTGCGTGGAATAACCACACAGTGAACAGCAATGGCAGAATTTTAAAACGATACCTTGACTCCCATAATGTTAGCCTTTCCTTTCCCACTGATCCTACACATTTCCCAAATAATGGTGGAACTCCCACTACAATTGATTTGGCCATTGTTAAAAACATTGGCCAAATTATTGAACTTTCTCAATGGCAGGAACTCGACTCGGACCATAACCCGACATATACTACAATTCAGTCTGACATAATTAAGTCAGACGAATTTATTACTAGTTTCAAAAATACGGACTGGAAACAATTCCGCAAAGATCTAGATCAAAAAATCCAAATAAACTGTAACATCAAAACAAGAGGTGAACTTGACACTGAACTACTTAAATTAGTCTCAAACATAAATCAAACACAAAACAAACACAGCCAGAAAATCAAATTAAAATCCAAAAAACTCCCTGAAAAGATCCTCAATCTAATCAGGGATAAAAACAAAGCACGCAAACTTTTTCAAAACACCGGTAACAACCTCTACCGGTTACAACAAAATAGGTTGACCGGTCAAATTAGACGTGCAATCATCAAATATAAAAATGATGAATGGAATACCCTGCTTAGCAATGCTAAGCCAGACGATAATTCCTTATGGAAAATCACCAAAAAGTACACCAAAGCTAGGCAGAGTATTCCAAACTTACATCACAATAACATAGAATACATCAGTGATAATGACAAGGCAAGTCTTATTGCTGATGTATTCCATGATACCCACATCCTTGAGACCCACCCTGACAGAGCAGTGGAAACGAGAATCAACAAAAAATATCGTACTCTTTTAACAAAAACAATTGAAATTGAAAATGAATCGCTCGCACTATATTTAACCAAACCATTCAAAGTCCTACAGATAATTAAATCACTAGCCACAAACAAAGCACCCGGGCCGGATAATATCTGCAACAAGACGGTGAAAAACCTATCCAAAAAAGCCATAGTACAAATCACGTATATAATAAACACCAGCATTAAGCTCCAATATTATCCAAAGGCATGGAAAACTGCCACAATAATACCTGTCCCAAAACCAGGGAAAGAGCACATAAATCCAAAAAATTATAGGCCCATAAGTCTCTTGAGCGCTTTTGGCAAAATTGCTGAAAAAGTCTATTTAGGTTTAATAAATAAACACATCAAGAAAAACAAAATTCTTCCCAATTTTCAATTTGGTTTTCGTGAACAATTAAGTACGGTGCACCAACTTACAAGAATAATCAACGACATCATTACGGAGTTCAACAAGAACCGCAACACCGTAATGGTGTTGTATGATATTGAAAAGGCATTCGACAGAGTGTGGCAAGAAGCTCTAGTGTACAAATTAAGCCTGTTCCGCTTCCCGGACATCTTAATAAAAATTATAATTAGCTACCTCGCAAACAGACACTTTCGTGTTAAAATAGACAAAGATTTTTCACGCACCCACAGAATTGAGGCTGGAGTACCCCAGGGCTCAGTGCTTGGGCCCACTCTCTTCTTAATATTTATAGCAGATATCCCAACATTTGCAAAATCTAGAATAGCGCAATTTGCTGATGATACGGCTGTGTATGCAAATGGATACTGTGCAGAAGTTGCCAACCTGCAAGTCCAGTGCCATACCAACCTATTAATCAATTATTTCAACAAATGGAAAATTAAACTAAACGCAAATAAAACTGAAACCGTTTTATTTACCAAAAAACGGTCAGTAGACATAAACATACGTAGGCCTTTGACAGTTGCAAACGAACGATTTATACACAAAGAAACTGTCAAATACCTTGGTATGACGCTTAGTAAAACACTCACTTTTTCGAGCCACATCGATGCAACTGCTGCAAAAGCGTATGCGCTTATGAATAAATTATTTCCTATTCTAAATAGCTCGTCATATCTAAGTACAGTAAACAAAGTCAGAATTTATAAAGCAATCGTACGGCCAACTATTGCATACGCTGCGCCTGCTTGGTACTCTAGCGCCAGCAGGCCCATGCGAAAGCTGCAGCGTATACAAAACAAATTTTTAAGGATAATTACAGGATCGCACAAAAAAACCCGAATAGCTACATTGCATGAAATCACTGATGTCGAAATGCTTAGTGATTACATTGAAAAACTTGCAGCAAACTTTTATAATAACAAAATAAAAGCAAGCACGCTAACAAAAAACATGACGAAAATGCACTTAAATGATTCATGCAAGGTGAACGGTCGCATACGATACCGTTTCACCTATCAAGCAAAGTCAGGCCATCAGCTGTTTGAGCTAAACTCAAGCGACGACGATGACGATTCAGAAACAAGCGATCATTGAACTTGAACTTTGCGCTGTTATTTATTCCAATTTTATATCTACTCTACGTGTTATTTATTATTGTCCTGTCCACAGATTATATTTACTTTTTATTCTATTTATTAGTCATCCTAACAATCCTAGTCAACAAATTCAATACTATTTACAATTTTATATTACGTGTTATTTATTTTGTCCTGTCCATCATATATTATATTTATTTACTTTATTTATCATTCTAGTCACCAATTCTCAATATTTACATCTTTATATTTCATGTTATTTATTATTGTTTTGTTCCCATTTTATAACTGCCAAATATTATATTTATTTACCTTATATTTATTCCACCATTATTATTTACACCACATCTAGTTATTCTGTCAAAGGAGATTTAAATCGGTATAAGTATCAAGTAGTTTCGTGGAGCTGTGGTGAAACACAGTCTCTCACGACAGATAGGGCTTGGGTTCGACTCCCAGGATTCGCTTAACTTTTTTCACTTTTCTATTTCAAATTTATATTACATTTATTCTAAATCTATTTAAATATTTAAAATCAATATATATTTCAATTCAATTCAAACATATTTTTCAATTCAATTCAATTCAATTCAATACTTACTTTATTAAAATACCATTCACAAATACATTCAGATTTAAATCTATCTTTGTTAGAATTCCTCCAATCCATTTACTTTATCATAAATTCCATTCTGTTCAAATAATATTATTTCTATAGTTTGCTGAACCAAATTCCTCAGAATTTTAATAGATTTGTGTTTAAAATTATTTGAAAATAAATTGTTACTATCCAGCGACAAAACTGTATGACCTCTGCACGATTCTAATAATAACAGCTGCTAAAATAAAATTTGAAATTCTTGCTATGAGATTGCCTTGTGTAAATGGATTATTGACTTGTCCATATTAAAAATTGTGTCCAAAGTGCGAAAACTAAAAAAGTGGGTTACTGGGATGTTTCCCATTTAAATCAATTGTGTTCTGTGTACCATTTATTCTCATGTTTTTTTAATGTATTTGCTTCTGGCCGTATTTGATTGGGTGGGCGTGTCCTGTGAGTTCCCACGGCGCAGAGTGTCCGATTGCTCTGGCTTGTATACTCCTATACAAGCACAAAGAGAGTCGGACCAATGCGTTGGGCGCGAGCGGGCATTCCCCCGCCCACTTCAGATCGGTTGGGGCAAAAATGGACGATGTCCACATTTTTGTATTATTTTTGTCTTCGTCATATTTTTGTTACATGTATTTACTATATCTTCGGCATCCTAAATGCCAGTTTGATTATCATCAAACACAGATTGTGGGTTTTTGTTTTTATTTTTCCCACTTAAAAAAATCACCATCTATAAAGCCAGGGTTTTCTAGTTTTCCCTGGTATAAATATAAATTAACTTCTCAATCACATTTTCTTAACTTTCACCATACCACTGTACATCTGGTTGAGTTGGCTGGCAAACCCATGCTGCGAAGCTGCCAGTGCTTGCACTGCGGTTTTGGGGGCGTGGGGGGGCTTCACATACTCGCTCCAATTCCCCTGGACTTTCCTGGCCTGCTCGACCGGTACACATGTACCGGTACACGCAGCAGCCAGCCGGGGCAGTTGGTGTGGAGGTGTGCGGCTCCGCCTACCAATTTGCGCCAGACCGTTCTTTTGAACAAATTTTTCATTTGTATATCTTATCTCACAATATGTTTATTAAGCTCCATCATGAGCTAGGAAAAACATTCGTTATTTATTTTTAAAATGTTGTATTAACTTTAGGTACTATTGGGAAGGGAGACTGGACCACTTAAGTATTTAATGTAATATCTATCATGTATACATATTAAAAACTGAATAAAGATATTTAAAATCAAAATCAAATCGTCCGATCAACGAAGCAAAGCAATGTCGGGCGCGGTTAGTACTTGGATGGGTGACCGCTTGGGAACACCGCGTGCCGTTGTCTTTCTTTTTTTAAATAAAATAAAAAAAATTGTTTAAATAAAAAAAATTATTTTTATTTTAGCTCTCTCTCTCTCTCTCTCTCTTACACACACAACCTTTCTCTCTCTCTCTTTTTCTTACACACACACAACCTTTCTCTCTCTCTCTCTTTCTTACACACACAACCTTTCTCTCTCTCTTTCTAGGAAAACAACAACAACAACAATCGATATCGATTACTCAAATATTTATGTAAATATTTTTGGTGGTTCTGAAAAGAACCGATTGATTTTTAATTAAATAATTAATTAAAATTATTTAAGCACGTTCGCCTCGAATACGTCTAGCCAATTGGATGTCTTTCGGCATGATGGTGACACGTTTTGCGTGAATGGCACAAAGATTTGTATCTTCGAAAAGTCCAACCAAATATGCTTCGCTAGCTTCTTGCAATGCCATAACAGCTGAACTTTGGAAACGCAAATCGGTTTTGAAATCCTGTGCAATTTCCCTTACCAAACGTTGGAATGGCAATTTGCGGATCAGCAATTCGGTGCTCTTTTGATAACGACGAATTTCACGCAACGCCACGGTTCCTGGACGATAACGATGTGGTTTTTTGACACCGCCAGTGGCTGGGGCACTTTTACGAGCAGCCTTGGTAGCAAGTTGCTTACGTGGTGCCTTACCTCCAGTAGATTTTCTGGCAGTTTGCTTGGTACGAGCCATTATTTTCAATTAAATTGAAAAAAAAAATAAAATAATTATTTGCAACGACGACGAAGTGAACACTTTGAATGCACGCTCACAAATAACAAATTTCTCACTAAACGCACGCTTAAATAAACTTTTCAGGCCACTACCACTCGATTGGTCCGTTTCTACGCTGCAACTTTACTTGGGGTGGGGCAATTTAATAAAACTAGCGCTGGAAATGTGCAGGAGCTCAGTTTCTCACTCGTCTTTCACAGTGATTCTATATACATTTATTTTTCAATTTTAAATCAAAATGACTGGTCGCGGTAAAGGTGGTAAAGGTTTGGGAAAAGGCGGCGCCAAGCGTCATCGTAAAGTGTTGCGTGATAACATCCAAGGTATCACAAAACCTGCTATTCGACGATTGGCTCGACGTGGTGGTGTCAAACGTATTTCTGGTCTCATCTATGAAGAAACTCGTGGTGTTTTGAAAGTATTTCTGGAAAATGTAATCAGAGATGCTGTTACTTACACTGAACACGCCAAGAGGAAAACCGTCACCGCCATGGATGTTGTTTACGCTTTGAAACGACAAGGCCGTACTTTGTACGGATTTGGAGGTTAATTAATTAATTAACACAACAACAACAAAAAATCGGTTCTTTTTAGAACCACAATTTTTTTTACAAAAATATTCATTAATTCGTTCGTATTATAATTACGCAAACACATAATTACATTCATTCATAATTACCTAATTTTCCTAATTACATTCATTCATATCGAGATTACGATAAAACCTTTTAATCTCTTAATTTATTTGATTAAAAATAAATCTTTGATTCTTTAATTACACAATTTGCTAAATATGTAATTAAAAGATTCATAATTACGTTCATTCATATCGAGATTACGACAAACAATTATTTTTTAATTTATTTGATTAAAAATAAATCTTTGAATTTTTAATTACGCAATTTGCTAATTATGTAATTGAAGATTATTATTAAATTAATAATCTATTATTTACAATTAACACAAATTAATAATAATGTGTGATGAGAGAGAGAGAGAGAGAGAGAGAGAGAGAATAAAAAAAAGATATGTTTGAGAGAGAGAGAGAGATATATATAGATATACTGTATGTAAGAGAGACAGATATATTGTTAAGTTTATTATATATATATATTAATATATTTTTTAATTACGTTTTTAATAAATTAGATAAAATTGCCAAATTCATTAATTTGGTGGCCCTGAAAAGGGCCGGTATTTTGTATAATTTTTAATCTGGATGATGACGTCAAATTTATGCTTTCTTTTCGGTTTTCTTGGGCAAAAGAACAGCTTGAATGTTGGGTAAGACACCACCTTGTGCAATTGTCACGCCCGACAATAGTTTGTTCAATTCCTCATCGTTTCTGATGGCCAATTGTAAATGACGTGGAATAATACGAGTTTTCTTGTTGTCACGGGCTGCATTTCCCGCCAATTCCAACACTTCAGCCGCCAAGTATTCCATTACAGCTGCCAAATATACTGGAGCTCCAGCACCGACACGTTCAGCATAATTACCTTTGCGTAAAAGCCGATGAATTCGGCCCACTGGAAATTGAAGTCCGGCTCTGCTACTACGTGACTTTGCCTTTCCCTTCACTTTTCCACCTTTGCCGCGTCCACTCATGATTTTTGTGTTTTTAAATTATTTGAAATACTTTGAAAGCGCTCGAGAAGAACAACAACTGTTCAGCTCGAATGTGTAAAACGTACTGAATATTCCGACGCAAAAGCACCTATATTTGTAGACTATTGCATGCGTAGCGCGGTCCAACCAGAGCGCTTGAAACGATGCACTGAAAATTCGGTTTGACGGTGAATTGTATAAGAGGGGATTTGAACGGAAATGATCTACCATTCGTCGCTTAGCATTCGTGTTAAACGCTACTCTCTCTCGATTCGATATTAAAACAACAAATCAGCATCATGCCACCCAAGACAAGTGGGAAAGCAGCCAAAAAAGCTGGAAAAGCTCAGAAAAACATTTCGAAAACTGACAAGAAAAAGAAGCGCAGGAGGAAGGAAAGTTACGCAATCTACATTTACAAAGTGTTGAAGCAAGTCCATCCTGATACTGGAATTTCGAGTAAGGCAATGAGCATCATGAACAGTTTTGTTAATGATATTTTCGAACGAATTGCCGCTGAGGCATCTCGTTTGGCTCATTACAACAAACGTTCGACAATTACCAGCAGAGAAATTCAAACAGCAGTTCGTCTACTTTTGCCTGGTGAATTAGCCAAGCACGCAGTCAGTGAAGGAACAAAAGCCGTCACCAAGTACACAAGTTCCAAATAATTTGGTTCTGCAGCACAACATCTCAAACAAAAAATCGGTTCTTTTTAGAACCACAAATATAATTAATTTAGAAATTTTCTAATATCAAAAACGATAAAAAAAAAACACTTAAATTCACTTCACTCACTAATTAATCAAATTAATTTTTTTAAATTTTACTAAATTCTCTTTGAAAATCTACAAATAAATTATATTAACATTAAATAAATAATTAATAGAATATACTTAATTTAATTTCAATTGTTATTGAACGACCAATACCTTTGTTAATACTAATATCGTTTAACTGAAAAATATTACCTACGTACCCTAATTTAGCAAAAAAAAAAAATTCTACCTGTTCTATTTATAGATTTCTCGCAATTTTTTCCCCTGGTTGTTTACAATTTTGCTGTGGAAAATTCCACATATTTTTATATATTCCCAAATACTATCTGATTTACTCACTTTTTCAACCAATATTCTATAAATAATTATTATACACTTTACATAATATAGTACAAGTAGTATTATTTTATTAATTTTTATTTGTTTTTATTTTTCCAATCAATTAACTTGCAATTAAAAATCAATTACGTTTGACAATAATATTATTTCAATTGTAATATAATCAATTGAAGTGTACATTTAGCAAAAAATTCTGTTACCTGATTTAATTTTGTTTGAATTTCAATTTTTGGGGTTGTTTACTTTTTACTATGGAAAAACCCACTAATTCTCATTTATTCTCAATGCGCATTTTTCTCTATTATTGCATCGAAAAATATTAAAATTACATTATTTTTTTTTTATTTTTATGAAAATACTGTAAATAATAATCAGTTTAATTTAATTGTTAGTTATTTTCGATAGAATTTAGAAATATTATGAGAAAATGCCGCATTCATTTGTTAAATGCGCAGTACAACTTGTGAAATTTTCAAATTGATTTTAAAAATACTTTCACATAATATTTCATTTCAAATTTATGTTTATCTATAAATGTAGATGTTTTACAATGTAAATCAATTAATTTCAAGTTGATTCATATCGATTTTCATTAGCAAAAAGCCAATTTAAATCAACTTGTAGCCAGAAAAATCACAAATATTTCGACATTTTTGCTAATTACGTCTAAACCGCTAAACGAATTACTATAATTCTTTCTGCATTTCGTAGTGGGTATTCCAGTTAACAATCGTGCAAAAACTGATTGATAATATATCATTTGGTTTGCGAGTAAATTGCAATAGCATCATTGAAAAATTTCCACTAACAGATTGAAACTCGAACATTTTGTGTGAAATAATTTCGTATATGGACGGTCACGTTGCGGGTTGCAACGTATTTATCTCTCTTAGCACTTAGAAAATTTGTGGCTCATTCTCCGCTCGACCCGAGGCTCGACCGTTGTCAGGTAGAGTGTTCTCTCGTCGTCGTCGTCGTCAATCGTTTCGTGCGCTATTATAATATTATTATAATAATTTGTTGTGTTATTTAATATACATTATTAAATAAAAAAAAAAAATGGCAGATATTGAAAATCAAAATTCATCATCGGCAGCATCGCCCAATGTGCAGTCTCCTGTGAAAAAGGAGAAAAAACTGAAAAATCCACGATTGAAACCATCTCATCCACCCACATCAGAAATGGTAAATAATGCAATCAAGGACCTTAAAGAGCGTGGCGGTTCATCATTGCAAGCAATTAAAAAGTACGTAGCTGCCAATTACAAAGTGGACGCGGAAAAAGTGTCGCCGTTCATCAAGAAATATTTAAAAGCGGCCGTTCTATCTGGATCCTTAATTCAAACCAAAGGCAAAGGTGCATCTGGTTCATTTAAATTGGCCACTACGGGGTCGTCATCAGCCGCCGCTACCGCCGCCGCCGCAAAAAAAGCTGTAAATAAAAAGAGGAAAAGTGTTGTGAAGAAATCATCATCGCCAGTGAAACGAGTTGGTGTTTCAAAAGCATCTGCTGCCGCCGCCGCCGCCGCTGATAAGAAATCTTCAAAGAAAACCGCCGTTGCAGCTGCAAAAGGTAATAAAAAAGTTGTTGGTGCCGCTGCGAAAAAGGCCGCCGCCGTTGCTGCAATTAAGGCAAAGAAGCCAGCTGCCGCCGAAAAGAAAGCCGCCGCCAAACCAGCGGTTGCCGCCGCCGCCGCCAAAAGTCCATCAAAGGCGAAAAAATCGAATAAAAGTCCAACGAAAAAACCGAAGGCGCCAAAACCAAAAACAACAACCAAAACAGCTGCTGCTGCTTCGTCAAAGGCCAAAAAAGCCGCCTCTCCCAAAAGAAAAAAGTGAATTTTTTCGTTTTGAAAATCAACGCAAATCTTGGAATGCAAATTCCAAAACAACAAATGGCCCTTCTCAGGGCCACAAAATTATTTACTATAAATATTCTCGAATTTCGACTTTTTGACAAACATTGAATTTTTAATTGCCCCCTACTTAATTAATTATTCAACTTCAGAACTTAACCGATCCAGTATACACAGAGTGTTTTTTTTTAATTACTTAAATAATTATTAATTAATTAATTAAATAATTAATAATTAATTAATTAAATAATAATTAATTAATTATTTATTACTAATTATTTATTAATTTAGTTAATCTATTGACCGATAGATGGCTATAAATTTAAATTTTGCGCGTTTTTTTTTAATTACTTAAATACTAATTAATTAATTATTTATTACTAATTATTTATTAATTTAGTTAATTTATTGACCGATAGTTGGCTATAAATTTGAATTTTGCGCGTTTTTTTTTAAATAACTTAAATAATAATTAATTAATTATTTATTAATTATTAATTTAGTTAATTTATTGACCGATAGATGGCTATAAATTTGAATTTTGCGCGTTTTTTTTTAAATAACTTAAATAATAATTAATTAATTATTTATTAATAATTAATTATTAATTTAGTTAATTTATTGACCGATAGATGGCTATAAATTTGAATTTTTTGCAGTTTTTTTTTAATTTATGAGCTATTTACTAATAGATGGCGCTTTAGTAAAATGCAACCAGCAATACACGTCGCATCACAGTTTAGCTATTTTCTAATAGATGGCGCTGTTCTAAGATGCAACCAACAATACATTTTGCTATAAATTTGAATATTTTGCGGTTTTTTTAATTAACTTAAATACTAATTAACTAATTATTTGTTAATAATTAATTATTAATTTAGTTAATTTATTGACCGATTGATGGCTATAAATTTGAATTTCGCGCGTTTTTTTTTAAATAACTTAAATACTAATTAATTAATTATTTATTATTTATTAATTATTAATTTAGTTAATTTATTGACCGATAGATGGCTATAAATTTGAATTTTGCGCGTTTTTTTTTAAATAACTTAAATAATAATTAATTAATTATTTATTAATAATTAATTATTAATTTAGTTAATTTATTGACCGATAGATGGCTATAAATTTGAATTTTTTGCAGTTTTTTTTTAATTATTGAGCTATTTACTAATAGATGGCGCTTTAGTAAAATGCAACCAGCAATACACGTCGCATCACAGTTTAGCTATTTTCTAATAGATGGCGCTGTTCTAAGATGCAACCAACAATACATTTTGCTATAAATTTGAATATTTTGCGGTTTTTTTAATTAACTTAAATACTAATTAACTAATTATTTGTTAATAATTAATTATTAATTTAGTTAATTTATTGACCGATTGATGGCTATAAATTTGAATTTCGCGCGTTTTTTTTTAAATAACTTAAATACTAATTAATTAATTATTTATTATTTATTAATTATTAATTTAGTTAATTTATTGACCGATAGATGGCTATAAATTTGAATTTTGCGCGTTTTTTTTTAAATAACTTAAATAATAATTAATTAATTATTTATTAATAATTAATTATTAATTTAGTTAATTTATTGACCGATAGATGGCTATAAATTTGAATTTTTTGCAGTTTTTTTTTAATTATTGAGCTATTTACTAATAGATGGCGCTTTGGTAAAAATGCAACCAGCAATACACGTCGCATCACAGTTTAGCTATTTTCCAATAGATGGCGCTGCTCTAAGATGCAACCAACAATACATTTTGCTATAAATTTGTATTTTTTTTTTTTTTTTTTAGGTTAGGTTGGGTTTAATTATCAATATATTGACCGATAAATGGCTATAAATTTGAATTTCGCGCGTTTTTTTGTAATTATTTATTAATAATTAATTATTAATATAGTTAATCTATTGACCGGTAGGTGGCCATAAATTTGAATTTTTTGCAGTTTTTTTCCAAAAAAAATTGAGCTATTTACTAATAGATGGCGCTTTGGTAAAAATGCAACCAGCAATACACGTCGCATCACAGTTTAGCTATTTTCCAATAGATGGCGCTGCTCTAAGATGCAACCAACAATACATTTTGCTATAAATTTGTATTTTTTTTTTTTTTTTTTTTTAGGTTAGGTTGGGTTTAATTATCAATATATTGACCGATAAATGGCTATAAATTTGAATTTCGCGCGTTTTTTTGTAATTATTTATTAATAATTAATTATTAATATAGTTAATCTATTGACCGGTAGGTGGCCATAAATTTGAATTTTTTGCAGTTTTTTTCCAAAAAAAATTGAGCTATTTACTAATAGATGGCGCTTTGGTAAAAAATGCAACCAGCAATACACGTCGCATCACAGTTTAGCTATTTTCCAATAGATGGCGCTGTTCTGAGATGCAACCAACAATACATTTTGCTATAAATTTGAATATTTTGCGGTTTTTTTAATTAACTTAAATACTAATTAACTAATTATTTGTTAATAATTAATTATTAATTTAGTTAATTTATTGACCGATAGATGGCTATTAATTTGAATTTCGCGCGTTTTTTTTTTAAATAACTTAAATACTAATTAATTAATTATTTATTAATTATTAATTTAGTTAATTTATTGACCGATAGATGGCTATAAATTTGAATTTTTTGCAGTTTTTTTTTAATTATTGAGCTATTTACTAATAGATGGCGCTTTAGTAAAATGCAACCAGCAATACACGTCGCATCACAGTTTAGCTATTTTCCAATTAGGTGGCCATAAATTTGAATTTTTTGCAGTTTTTTTCCAAAAAAAATTGAGCTATTTACTAATAGATGGCGCTTTGGTAAAAATGCAACCAGCAATACACGTCGCATCACAGTTTAGCTATTTTCCAATAGATGGCGCTGCTCTAAGATGCAACCAACAATACATTTTGCTATAAATTTGTATTTTTTTTTTTTTTTTTTTTTTAGGTTAGGTTGGGTTTAATTATCAATATATTGACCGATAAATGGCTATAAATTTGAATTTCGCGCGTTTTTTTGTAATTATTTATTAATAATTAATTATTAATATAGTTAATCTATTGACCGGTAGGTGGCCATAAATTTGAATTTTTTGCAGTTTTTTTCCAAAAAAAATTGAGCTATTTACTAATAGATGGCGCTTTGGTAAAAAATGCAACCAGCAATACACGTCGCATCACAGTTTAGCTATTTTCCAATAGATGGCGCTGTTCTGAGATGCAACCAACAATACATTTTGCTATAAATTTGAATATTTTGCGGTTTTTTTAATTAACTTAAATACTAATTAACTAATTATTTGTTAATAATTAATTATTAATTTAGTTAATTTATTGACCGATAGATGGCTATTAATTTGAATTTCGCGCGTTTTTTTTTTAAATAACTTAAATACTAATTAATTAATTATTTATTAATTATTAATTTAGTTAATTTATTGACCGATAGATGGCTATAAATTTGAATTTTTTGCAGTTTTTTTTTAATTATTGAGCTATTTACTAATAGATGGCGCTTTAGTAAAATGCAACCAGCAATACACGTCGCATCACAGTTTAGCTATTTTCCAATAGATGGCGCTGTTCTGAGATGCAACCAACAATACATTTTGCTATAAATTTGAATATTTTGCGGTTTTTTTAATTAACTTAAATACTAATTAACTAATTATTTGTTAATAATTAATTATTAATTTAGTTAATTTATTGACCGATAGATGGCTATTAATTTGAATTTCGCGCGTTTTTTTTTTAAATAACTTAAATACTAATTATTTAATTATTTATTAATTATTAATTTAGTTAATTTATTGACCGATAGATGGCTATAAATTTGAATTTTTTGCAGTTTTTTTTTAATTATTGAGCTATTTACTAATAGATGGCGCTTTAGTAAAATGCAACCAACAATACACGTCGCATCACAGTTTAGCTATTTTCCAATAGATGGCGCTGTTCTGAGATGCAACCAACAATACATTTTGCTATAAATTTGAATATTTTGCGGTTTTTTTAATTAACTTAAATACTAATTAACTAATTATTTGTTAATAATTAATTATTAATTTAGTTAATTTATTGACCGATAGATGGCTATAAATTTGAATTTTGCGCGTTTTTTTTTCAAATAACTTAAATACTAATTAATTAATTATTTATTAATTATTAATTTAGTTAATTTATTGACCGATAGATGGCTATAAATTTGAATTTTGCGCGTTTTTTTTTAAATAACTTAAATACTAATTAATTATTTATTAATAATTAATTATTAATTTAGTTAATTTATTGACCGATAGATGGCTATAAATTTGAATTTTTTGCAGTTTTTTTTTTAATTATTGAGCTATTTACTAATAGATGGCGCTTTAGTAAAATGCAACCAGCAATACACGTCGCATCACAGTTTAGCTATTTTCCAATAGATGGCGCTGTTCTGAGATGCAACCAACAATACATTTTGCTATAAATTTGAATATTTTGCGGTTTTTTTAATTAACTTAAATACTAATTAACTAATTATTTGTTAATAATTAATTATTAATTTATTTAATTTATTGACCGATAGATGGCTATTAATTTGAATTTCGCGCGTTTTTTTTTTAAATAACTTAAATACTAATTAATTAATTATTTATTAATTATTAATTTAGTTAATTTATTGACCGATAGATGGCTATAAATTTGAATTTTGCACGTTTTTTTTTTAAATTATTTAAATACTAATTAATTAATTATTTATTAATAATTAATGATTAATTTAGTTAATCTATTGACCGATAGATGGCTATAAATTTGAATTTTGCGTGTTTTTTTTTAATTACTTAAATTCTAATTATTTATTAATTATTAATTTAGTTAATTTATTGACCGATTGGTGGCTATAAATTTGAATTTTGCGCGTTTTTTTTAATTAACTTAAATACTAATTAACTAATTATTTGTTAATAATTAATTATTAATTTAGTTAATCTATTGACCGATAGATGACTATAAATTTGAATTTTGCACGTTTTTTTTTAAATAACTTAAATACTAATTAATTAATTATTTATTAATAATTAATTATTAATTTACTTAATTTATTGACCGATAGATGGCTATAAATTTGAATTTCGCGCGTTTTTTTTTAAATAACTTAAATACTAATTAATTAATTATTTATTAATAATTAATTATTAATTTAGTTAATTTATTGACCGATAGATGGCTATAAATTTGAATTTTGCGCGTTTTTTTTTTTTAAATAATTTAAATACTAATTACTAATTAATTATTTATTAATAATTAATTATTAATTTAGTTAATCTATTGACCGATTAATTGGCTATAAATTTGAATTTTGCGCGGTTTTTTTGTAATTATTTATTAATAATTAATTATTAATTTAGTTAATCTATTGACCGATAGATGGCTATAAATTTGAATTTTTTGCAGTTTTTTTTTTAATTATTGACCTATTTACTAATAGATGGCGCTTTAGTAAAATGCAACCAGCAATACACGTCGCTTCACAGTTTAGCTATTTTCCAATAGATGGCGCTGTTCAAAGATGCAACCAACAATACATTTTGCTATAAATTTGAATATTTTGCGTTTTTTTTTAATTAACTTAAATACTAATTAATTAATTATTTATTAATAATTAATTATTAATTTAGTTAATTTATTGACCGATAGATGGCTATAAATTTGACTTTGCGCGTTTTTTTTTAAGTAACTTAAATACTAATTAATTAATTATTTCTTAATAATTAATTATTAATTTAGTTAATTGACCGATAGATGGCTATAAATTTGAATCTCGCGCGTTTTTTTTTTAATTACTTAAATACTAATTAATTAATTATTTATTAATAATTAATTATTAATTTAGTTAATCTATTGTTCGATAGATGGTTATAAATTTGAATTTTGCACGTTTTTTTTTAATTAACTTAAATACTAATTAATTAATTATTTATTAATAATTAATTATTAATTTAGTTAATCTGTTGACCGATAGATGGCTATAAATTTGAATTTTTTGCGTTTTTTTAAATAACTTAAATACTAATTAATTAATTATTTATTAATAATTAATTATTAATTTAGTTAATCTGTTGACCGATAGATGGCTATAAATTTGAATTTTTTGCGTTTTTTTTATTACTTAAATACTGATTAATTAATTATTTATTAATAATTAATTATTAATTTAGTTAATCTGTTGACCGATAGATGGCTATAAATTTGAATTTTTAGCGTTTTTTTTTATTACTTAAATACTGATTAATTAATTATTTATTAATAATTAATTATTAATTTAGTTAATCTATTAACCGATAGGTGGCCATAAATTTGAATTTTTTGCAGTTTTTTTTTTTAAATTGAGCTATTTACTAATAGATGGCGCTTTAGTAAAATGCAACCAACAATACACGTTGCATCATAGTTTAGCTATTTTCCAATAGATGGCGCTGCTTTAAGATGCAACCAACAATACATTTTGCTATAAATTTGAATTTTTCGCGCTTTTTTTTTTATTAATTTAGGTTAGGTTGGGTTTAATTATCAATATATTGACCGATAAATAGCTATAAATTTGAATTTTGCGCGGTTTTTTTGTAATTATTTATTAATAATTAATTATTAATTTAGTTAATCTATTAACCGATAGGTGGCCATAAATTTGAATTTTTTGCAGTTTTTTTTTTAAATTGAGCTATTTACTAATAGATGGCGCTTTAGTAAAATGCAACCAACAATACACGTTGCATCATAGTTTAGCTATTTTCCAATAGATTTTCCAATATAAATTTGAATTTTTCGCGTTTTTTTTTTAATAATTTAGGTTAGGTTTAGATGCAATTTAGGTTAGGTTAGATGCTTTAAGATACATCCAACAATACATAAAGTTTTTTTTTTAATCATTTAGGTTAAGTTGGGATTTGGCTAAGTTAGGTTTGATTGAATTTAAATAATTTTATTTGATCTTGACAAAATATGATTTAAATTCAAAACCAAAAAATTTACCTAGAAGCCCGAAAGGCTAAAATGATTATGTGTAAAGTAATTGTAACCTCGAGACGTTTTCAAAAAGGTATCGCATGTCGAAATCGGACAATAAATAAGAAAGATGGCAAATAACAATGGCGGCAACTGACAGATGAAACGTCAAAAATCCACAACTTTGTTATTTATAGACCGATTTGAGAAATTCAAAAAGCCTCAACATTGTGACGTTAAGACGAATCCAAATTTGTCAGGTATTCAAGAATCGGACAATAATTAGCGGAGCTACCGGAGCGCCATCTGTCGGAAAAAAATTGAAAATTCCAAAAATGCTTCAAATTGTCTGAAACGCATAGAAAACATGAAACCCCCAACCCGCCCCCCTAAAGGTTTTTCTATATATATACAATAGTTCCGGAATTTTTCGGAAAAAAACTTGCTCCAATCGCATTAAGACTAGTCTTAAAAATTGCACAAAAATTCGACAAACAAAAAATATGTCTTTGACATTTTGCAAAAACTTCAAAGACAACGGACCTATATCAAAAAAACTGTTTTTCCCCTTTAATCACGCTCATTCAACATACAACAACTTTCTTATTTATTAACCGATTTGAAAAATTCAAATACCAAAAATATTGTGGACATTAAGACAATCCTAAATCCATTACGTATTTAATAATCAAACATTAATTAGCCGAAATAAACCACAAAAACTACTAATTATACTTTTAACGTCTTAATAAAACTCTGACAAGTCGATTAAAACAAACTTTTTTTTTTCGATTTTTAGTACTAAATTTCGTGGGGACTTGTAAAATTTTTTCAATTTTTCACCAACAACAACATTCATTACGCTTCAGCCGTCCGCCGCATCTGCGCGCATCTATTTTATGCATCGGCTTTTACTGTGTGTTTGTTGCTTCACAACAGTAAAACACTACTTTCTATCAAAACCGTAAAACTAAAATTTAAAAAAAAAAAAAAAAAATACTACTACTAATATTTTATTTGTTGTAACAATTAAATTAAAAACCAAACATTATTATTTGTTGTGTTTTAACGATTTTCAGTCGGATTTATTATGGAATAATAATAGATAATTGAATTTATTAAGTGGGGGAATTGTTTTTATTCCTTTACACCATAATTATATACATAAAAAAAAAAAAAAAAAAAAAAAAAAAAAAAAAAAAAAAAATTTTTTTTGCGCGTCAAAATCCAATTGGATTCTTATAAGACAAAATCCAATTGGATTCTGAGAATTCCGCGCGCGCGGAAATCCAATTGGATTCTTATAAGACAACGACCATACCACATTGGTAACTGCCGTTCCTCGTCCGATCAACGAAGCAAAGCAATGTCGGGCGCGGTTAGTACTTGGATGGGTGACCGCTTGGGAACACCGCGTGCCGTTGTCTTTCTTTTTTTAAATAAAATAAAAAAAATTGTTTAAATAAAAAAAATTATTTTTATTTTAGCTCTCTCTCTCTCTCTCTCTCTCTCTTACACACACAACCTTTCTCTCTCTCTCTTTTTCTTACACACACACAACCTTTCTCTCTCTCTCTCTTTCTTACACACACAACCTTTCTCTCTCTCTTTCTAGGAAAACAACAACAACAACAATCGATATCGATTACTCAAATATTTATGTAAATATTTTTGGTGGTTCTGAAAAGAACCGATTGATTTTTAATTAAATAATTAATTAAAATTATTTAAGCACGTTCGCCTCGAATACGTCTAGCCAATTGGATGTCTTTCGGCATGATGGTGACACGTTTTGCGTGAATGGCACAAAGATTTGTATCTTCGAAAAGTCCAACCAAATATGCTTCGCTAGCTTCTTGCAATGCCATAACAGCTGAACTTTGGAAACGCAAATCGGTTTTGAAATCCTGTGCAATTTCCCTTACCAAACGTTGGAATGGCAATTTGCGGATCAGCAATTCGGTGCTCTTTTGATAACGACGAATTTCACGCAACGCCACGGTTCCTGGACGATAACGATGTGGTTTTTTGACACCGCCAGTGGCTGGGGCACTTTTACGAGCAGCCTTGGTAGCAAGTTGCTTACGTGGTGCCTTACCTCCAGTAGATTTTCTGGCAGTTTGCTTGGTACGAGCCATTATTTTCAATTAAATTGAAAAAAAAAATAAAATAATTATTTGCAACGACGACGAAGTGAACACTTTGAATGCACGCTCACAAATAACAAATTTCTCACTAAACGCACGCTTAAATAAACTTTTCAGGCCACTACCACTCGATTGGTCCGTTTCTACGCTGCAACTTTACTTGGGGTGGGGCAATTTAATAAAACTAGCGCTGGAAATGTGCAGGAGCTCAGTTTCTCACTCGTCTTTCACAGTGATTCTATATACATTTATTTTTCAATTTTAAATCAAAATGACTGGTCGCGGTAAAGGTGGTAAAGGTTTGGGAAAAGGCGGCGCCAAGCGTCATCGTAAAGTGTTGCGTGATAACATCCAAGGTATCACAAAACCTGCTATTCGACGATTGGCTCGACGTGGTGGTGTCAAACGTATTTCTGGTCTCATCTATGAAGAAACTCGTGGTGTTTTGAAAGTATTTCTGGAAAATGTAATCAGAGATGCTGTTACTTACACTGAACACGCCAAGAGGAAAACCGTCACCGCCATGGATGTTGTTTACGCTTTGAAACGACAAGGCCGTACTTTGTACGGATTTGGAGGTTAATTAATTAATTAACACAACAACAACAAAAAATCGGTTCTTTTTAGAACCACAATTTTTTTTACAAAAATATTCATTAATTCGTTCGTATTATAATTACGCAAACACATAATTACATTCATTCATAATTACCTAATTTTCCTAATTACATTCATTCATATCGAGATTACGATAAAACCTTTTAATCTCTTAATTTATTTGATTAAAAATAAATCTTTGATTCTTTAATTACACAATTTGCTAAATATGTAATTAAAAGATTCATAATTACGTTCATTCATATCGAGATTACGACAAACAATTATTTTTTAATTTATTTGATTAAAAATAAATCTTTGAATTTTTAATTACGCAATTTGCTAATTATGTAATTGAAGATTATTATTAAATTAATAATCTATTATTTACAATTAACACAAATTAATAATAATGTGTGATGAGAGAGAGAGTTTATTATATATATATATTAATATATTTTTTAATTACGTTTTTAATAAATTAGATAAAATTGCCAAATTCATTAATTTGGTGGCCCTGAAAAGGGCCGGTATTTTGTATAATTTTTAATCTGGATGATGACGTCAAATTTATGCTTTCTTTTCGGTTTTCTTGGGCAAAAGAACAGCTTGAATGTTGGGTAAGACACCACCTTGTGCAATTGTCACGCCCGACAATAGTTTGTTCAATTCCTCATCGTTTCTGATGGCCAATTGTAAATGACGTGGAATAATACGAGTTTTCTTGTTGTCACGGGCTGCATTTCCCGCCAATTCCAACACTTCAGCCGCCAAGTATTCCATTACAGCTGCCAAATATACTGGAGCTCCAGCACCGACACGTTCAGCATAATTACCTTTGCGTAAAAGCCGATGAATTCGGCCCACTGGAAATTGAAGTCCGGCTCTGCTACTACGTGACTTTGCCTTTCCCTTCACTTTTCCACCTTTGCCGCGTCCACTCATGATTTTTGTGTTTTTAAATTATTTGAAATACTTTGAAAGCGCTCGAGAAGAACAACAACTGTTCAGCTCGAATGTGTAAAACGTACTGAATATTCCGACGCAAAAGCACCTATATTTGTAGACTATTGCATGCGTAGCGCGGTCCAACCAGAGCGCTTGAAACGATGCACTGAAAATTCGGTTTGACGGTGAATTGTATAAGAGGGGATTTGAACGGAAATGATCTACCATTCGTCGCTTAGCATTCGTGTTAAACGCTACTCTCTCTCGATTCGATATTAAAACAACAAATCAGCATCATGCCACCCAAGACAAGTGGGAAAGCAGCCAAAAAAGCTGGAAAAGCTCAGAAAAACATTTCGAAAACTGACAAGAAAAAGAAGCGCAGGAGGAAGGAAAGTTACGCAATCTACATTTACAAAGTGTTGAAGCAAGTCCATCCTGATACTGGAATTTCGAGTAAGGCAATGAGCATCATGAACAGTTTTGTTAATGATATTTTCGAACGAATTGCCGCTGAGGCATCTCGTTTGGCTCATTACAACAAACGTTCGACAATTACCAGCAGAGAAATTCAAACAGCAGTTCGTCTACTTTTGCCTGGTGAATTAGCCAAGCACGCAGTCAGTGAAGGAACAAAAGCCGTCACCAAGTACACAAGTTCCAAATAATTTGGTTCTGCAGCACAACATCTCAAACAAAAAATCGGTTCTTTTTAGAACCACAAATATAATTAATTTAGAAATTTTCTAATATCAAAAACGATAAAAAAAAAACACTTAAATTCACTTCACTCACTAATTAATCAAATTAATTTTTTTAAATTTTACTAAATTCTCTTTGAAAATCTACAAATAAATTATATTAACATTAAATAAATAATTAATAGAATATACTTAATTTAATTTCAATTGTTATTGAACGACCAATACCTTTGTTAATACTAATATCGTTTAACTGAAAAATATTACCTACGTACCCTAATTTAGCAAAAAAAAAAAATTCTACCTGTTCTATTTATAGATTTCTCGCAATTTTTTCCCCTGGTTGTTTACAATTTTGCTGTGGAAAATTCCACATATTTTTATATATTCCCAAATACTATCTGATTTACTCACTTTTTCAACCAATATTCTATAAATAATTATTATACACTTTACATAATATAGTACAAGTAGTATTATTTTATTAATTTTTATTTGTTTTTATTTTTCCAATCAATTAACTTGCAATTAAAAATCAATTACGTTTGACAATAATATTATTTCAATTGTAATATAATCAATTGAAGTGTACATTTAGCAAAAAATTCTGTTACCTGATTTAATTTTGTTTGAATTTCAATTTTTGGGGTTGTTTACTTTTTACTATGGAAAAACCCACTAATTCTCATTTATTCTCAATGCGCATTTTTCTCTATTATTGCATCGAAAAATATTAAAATTACATTATTTTTTTTTTATTTTTATGAAAATACTGTAAATAATAATCAGTTTAATTTAATTGTTAGTTATTTTCGATAGAATTTAGAAATATTATGAGAAAATGCCGCATTCATTTGTTAAATGCGCAGTACAACTTGTGAAATTTTCAAATTGATTTTAAAAATACTTTCACATAATATTTCATTTCAAATTTATGTTTATCTATAAATGTAGATGTTTTACAATGTAAATCAATTAATTTCAAGTTGATTCATATCGATTTTCATTAGCAAAAAGCCAATTTAAATCAACTTGTAGCCAGAAAAATCACAAATATTTCGACATTTTTGCTAATTACGTCTAAACCGCTAAACGAATTACTATAATTCTTTCTGCATTTCGTAGTGGGTATTCCAGTTAACAATCGTGCAAAAACTGATTGATAATATATCATTTGGTTTGCGAGTAAATTGCAATAGCATCATTGAAAAATTTCCACTAACAGATTGAAACTCGAACATTTTGTGTGAAATAATTTCGTATATGGACGGTCACGTTGCGGGTTGCAACGTATTTATCTCTCTTAGCACTTAGAAAATTTGTGGCTCATTCTCCGCTCGACCGTTGTCAGGTAGAGTGTTCTCTCGTCGTCGTCGTCGTCAATCGTTTCGTGCGCTATTATAATATTATTATAATAATTTGTTGTGTTATTTAATATACATTATTAAATAAAAAAAAAAAATGGCAGATATTGAAAATCAAAATTCATCATCGGCAGCATCGCCCAATGTGCAGTCTCCTGTGAAAAAGGAGAAAAAACTGAAAAATCCACGATTGAAACCATCTCATCCACCCACATCAGAAATGGTAAATAATGCAATCAAGGACCTTAAAGAGCGTGGCGGTTCATCATTGCAAGCAATTAAAAAGTACGTAGCTGCCAATTACAAAGTGGACGCGGAAAAAGTGTCGCCGTTCATCAAGAAATATTTAAAAGCGGCCGTTCTATCTGGATCCTTAATTCAAACCAAAGGCAAAGGTGCATCTGGTTCATTTAAATTGGCCACTACGGGGTCGTCATCAGCCGCCGCTACCGCCGCCGCCGCAAAAAAAGCTGTAAATAAAAAGAGGAAAAGTGTTGTGAAGAAATCATCATCGCCAGTGAAACGAGTTGGTGTTTCAAAAGCATCTGCTGCCGCCGCCGCCGCCGCTGATAAGAAATCTTCAAAGAAAACCGCCGTTGCAGCTGCAAAAGGTAATAAAAAAGTTGTTGGTGCCGCTGCGAAAAAGGCCGCCGCCGTTGCTGCAATTAAGGCAAAGAAGCCAGCTGCCGCCGAAAAGAAAGCCGCCGCCAAACCAGCGGTTGCTGCCGCCGCCGCCGCCAAAAGTCCATCAAAGGCGAAAAAATCGAATAAAAGTCCAACGAAAAAACCGAAGGCGCCAAAACCAAAAACAACAACCAAAACAGCTGCTGCTGCTTCGTCAAAGGCCAAAAAAGCCGCCTCTCCCAAAAGAAAAAAGTGAATTTTTTCGTTTTGAAAATCAACGCAAATCTTGGAATGCAAATTCCAAAACAACAAATGGCCCTTCTCAGGGCCACAAAATTATTTACTATAAATATTCTCGAATTTCGACTTTTTGACAAACATTGAATTTTTAATTGCCCCCTACTTAATTAATTATTCAACTTCAGAACTTAACCGATCCAGTATACACAGAGTGTTTTTTTTTAATTACTTAAATAATTATTAATTAATTAATTAAATAATTAATAATTAATTAATTAAATAATAATTAATTAATTATTTATTACTAATTATTTATTAATTTAGTTAATCTATTGACCGATAGATGGCTATAAATTTAAATTTTGCGCGTTTTTTTTTAATTACTTAAATACTAATTAATTAATTATTTATTACTAATTATTTATTAATTTAGTTAATTTATTGACCGATAGTTGGCTATAAATTTGAATTTTGCGCGTTTTTTTTTAAATAACTTAAATAATAATTAATTAATTATTTATTAATTATTAATTTAGTTAATTTATTGACCGATAGATGGCTATAAATTTGAATTTTGCGCGTTTTTTTTTAAATAACTTAAATAATAATTAATTAATTATTTATTAATAATTAATTATTAATTTAGTTAATTTATTGACCGATAGATGGCTATAAATTTGAATTTTTTGCAGTTTTTTTTTAATTTATGAGCTATTTACTAATAGATGGCGCTTTAGTAAAATGCAACCAGCAATACACGTCGCATCACAGTTTAGCTATTTTCTAATAGATGGCGCTGTTCTAAGATGCAACCAACAATACATTTTGCTATAAATTTGAATATTTTGCGGTTTTTTTAATTAACTTAAATACTAATTAACTAATTATTTGTTAATAATTAATTATTAATTTAGTTAATTTATTGACCGATTGATGGCTATAAATTTGAATTTCGCGCGTTTTTTTTTAAATAACTTAAATACTAATTAATTAATTATTTATTATTTATTAATTATTAATTTAGTTAATTTATTGACCGATAGATGGCTATAAATTTGAATTTTGCGCGTTTTTTTTTAAATAACTTAAATAATAATTAATTAATTATTTATTAATAATTAATTATTAATTTAGTTAATTTATTGACCGATAGATGGCTATAAATTTGAATTTTTTGCAGTTTTTTTTTAATTATTGAGCTATTTACTAATAGATGGCGCTTTAGTAAAATGCAACCAGCAATACACGTCGCATCACAGTTTAGCTATTTTCTAATAGATGGCGCTGTTCTAAGATGCAACCAACAATACATTTTGCTATAAATTTGAATATTTTGCGGTTTTTTTAATTAACTTAAATACTAATTAACTAATTATTTGTTAATAATTAATTATTAATTTAGTTAATTTATTGACCGATTGATGGCTATAAATTTGAATTTCGCGCGTTTTTTTTTAAATAACTTAAATACTAATTAATTAATTATTTATTATTTATTAATTATTAATTTAGTTAATTTATTGACCGATAGATGGCTATAAATTTGAATTTTGCGCGTTTTTTTTTAAATAACTTAAATAATAATTAATTAATTATTTATTAATAATTAATTATTAATTTAGTTAATTTATTGACCGATAGATGGCTATAAATTTGAATTTTTTGCAGTTTTTTTTTAATTATTGAGCTATTTACTAATAGATGGCGCTTTGGTAAAAATGCAACCAGCAATACACGTCGCATCACAGTTTAGCTATTTTCCAATAGATGGCGCTGCTCTAAGATGCAACCAACAATACATTTTGCTATAAATTTGTATTTTTTTTTTTTTTTTTTAGGTTAGGTTGGGTTTAATTATCAATATATTGACCGATAAATGGCTATAAATTTGAATTTCGCGCGTTTTTTTGTAATTATTTATTAATAATTAATTATTAATATAGTTAATCTATTGACCGGTAGGTGGCCATAAATTTGAATTTTTTGCAGTTTTTTTCCAAAAAAAATTGAGCTATTTACTAATAGATGGCGCTTTGGTAAAAATGCAACCAGCAATACACGTCGCATCACAGTTTAGCTATTTTCCAATAGATGGCGCTGCTCTAAGATGCAACCAACAATACATTTTGCTATAAATTTGTATTTTTTTTTTTTTTTTTTTTTAGGTTAGGTTGGGTTTAATTATCAATATATTGACCGATAAATGGCTATAAATTTGAATTTCGCGCGTTTTTTTGTAATTATTTATTAATAATTAATTATTAATATAGTTAATCTATTGACCGGTAGGTGGCCATAAATTTGAATTTTTTGCAGTTTTTTTCCAAAAAAAATTGAGCTATTTACTAATAGATGGCGCTTTGGTAAAAAATGCAACCAGCAATACACGTCGCATCACAGTTTAGCTATTTTCCAATAGATGGCGCTGTTCTGAGATGCAACCAACAATACATTTTGCTATAAATTTGAATATTTTGCGGTTTTTTTAATTAACTTAAATACTAATTAACTAATTATTTGTTAATAATTAATTATTAATTTAGTTAATTTATTGACCGATAGATGGCTATTAATTTGAATTTCGCGCGTTTTTTTTTTAAATAACTTAAATACTAATTAATTAATTATTTATTAATTATTAATTTAGTTAATTTATTGACCGATAGATGGCTATAAATTTGAATTTTTTGCAGTTTTTTTTTAATTATTGAGCTATTTACTAATAGATGGCGCTTTAGTAAAATGCAACCAGCAATACACGTCGCATCACAGTTTAGCTATTTTCCAATAGATGGCGCTGTTCTGAGATGCAACCAACAATACATTTTGCTATAAATTTGAATATTTTGCGGTTTTTTTAATTAACTTAAATACTAATTAACTAATTATTTGTTAATAATTAATTATTAATTTAGTTAATTTATTGACCGATAGATGGCTATTAATTTGAATTTCGCGCGTTTTTTTTTTAAATAACTTAAATACTAATTAATTAATTATTTATTAATTATTAATTTAGTTAATTTATTGACCGATAGATGGCTATAAATTTGAATTTTGCACGTTTTTTTTTTAAATTATTTAAATACTAATTAATTAATTATTTATTAATAATTAATGATTAATTTAGTTAATCTATTGACCGATAGATGGCTATAAATTTGAATTTTGCGTGTTTTTTTTTAATTACTTAAATTCTAATTATTTATTAATTATTAATTTAGTTAATTTATTGACCGATTGGTGGCTATAAATTTGAATTTTGCGCGTTTTTTTTAATTAACTTAAATACTAATTAACTAATTATTTGTTAATAATTAATTATTAATTTAGTTAATCTATTGACCGATAGATGACTATAAATTTGAATTTTGCACGTTTTTTTTTAAATAACTTAAATACTAATTAATTAATTATTTATTAATAATTAATTATTAATTTACTTAATTTATTGACCGATAGATGGCTATAAATTTGAATTTCGCGCGTTTTTTTTTAAATAACTTAAATACTAATTAATTAATTATTTATTAATAATTAATTATTAATTTAGTTAATTTATTGACCGATAGATGGCTATAAATTTGAATTTTGCGCGTTTTTTTTTTTTAAATAATTTAAATACTAATTACTAATTAATTATTTATTAATAATTAATTATTAATTTAGTTAATCTATTGACCGATTAATTGGCTATAAATTTGAATTTTGCGCGGTTTTTTTGTAATTATTTATTAATAATTAATTATTAATTTAGTTAATCTATTGACCGATAGATGGCTATAAATTTGAATTTTTTGCAGTTTTTTTTTTAATTATTGACCTATTTACTAATAGATGGCGCTTTAGTAAAATGCAACCAGCAATACACGTCGCTTCACAGTTTAGCTATTTTCCAATAGATGGCGCTGTTCAAAGATGCAACCAACAATACATTTTGCTATAAATTTGAATATTTTGCGTTTTTTTTTAATTAACTTAAATACTAATTAATTAATTATTTATTAATAATTAATTATTAATTTAGTTAATTTATTGACCGATAGATGGCTATAAATTTGAATTTTGCGCGTTTTTTTTTAAGTAACTTAAATACTAATTAATTAATTATTTCTTAATAATTAATTATTAATTTAGTTAATTGACCGATAGATGGCTATAAATTTGAATCTCGCGCGTTTTTTTTTTAATTACTTAAATACTAATTAATTAATTATTTATTAATAATTAATTATTAATTTAGTTAATCTATTGTTCGATAGATGGTTATAAATTTGAATTTTGCACGTTTTTTTTTAATTAACTTAAATACTAATTAATTAATTATTTATTAATAATTAATTATTAATTTAGTTAATCTGTTGACCGATAGATGGCTATAAATTTGAATTTTTTGCGTTTTTTTAAATAACTTAAATACTAATTAATTAATTATTTATTAATAATTAATTATTAATTTAGTTAATCTGTTGACCGATAGATGGCTATAAATTTGAATTTTTTGCGTTTTTTTTATTACTTAAATACTGATTAATTAATTATTTATTAATAATTAATTATTAATTTAGTTAATCTGTTGACCGATAGATGGCTATAAATTTGAATTTTTAGCGTTTTTTTTTATTACTTAAATACTGATTAATTAATTATTTATTAATAATTAATTATTAATTTAGTTAATCTATTAACCGATAGGTGGCCATAAATTTGAATTTTTTGCAGTTTTTTTTTTTAAATTGAGCTATTTACTAATAGATGGCGCTTTAGTAAAATGCAACCAACAATACACGTTGCATCATAGTTTAGCTATTTTCCAATAGATGGCGCTGCTTTAAGATGCAACCAACAATACATTTTGCTATAAATTTGAATTTTTCGCGCTTTTTTTTTTATTAATTTAGGTTAGGTTGGGTTTAATTATCAATATATTGACCGATAAATAGCTATAAATTTGAATTTTGCGCGGTTTTTTTGTAATTATTTATTAATAATTAATTATTAATTTAGTTAATCTATTAACCGATAGGTGGCCATAAATTTGAATTTTTTGCAGTTTTTTTTTTAAATTGAGCTATTTACTAATAGATGGCGCTTTAGTAAAATGCAACCAACAATACACGTTGCATCATAGTTTAGCTATTTTCCAATAGATTTTCCAATATAAATTTGAATTTTTCGCGTTTTTTTTTTAATAATTTAGGTTAGGTTTAGATGCAATTTAGGTTAGGTTAGATGCTTTAAGATACATCCAACAATACATAAAGTTTTTTTTTTAATCATTTAGGTTAAGTTGGGATTTGGCTAAGTTAGGTTTGATTGAATTTAAATAATTTTATTTGATCTTGACAAAATATGATTTAAATTCAAAACCAAAAAATTTACCTAGAAGCCCGAAAGGCTAAAATGATTATGTGTAAAGTAATTGTAACCTCGAGACGTTTTCAAAAAGGTATCGCATGTCGAAATCGGACAATAAATAAGAAAGATGGCAAATAACAATGGCGGCAACTGACAGATGAAACGTCAAAAATCCACAACTTTGTTATTTATAGACCGATTTGAGAAATTCAAAAAGCCTCAACATTGTGACGTTAAGACGAATCCAAATTTGTCAGGTATTCAAGAATCGGACAATAATTAGCGGAGCTACCGGAGCGCCATCTGTCGGAAAAAAATTGAAAATTCCAAAAATGCTTCAAATTGTCTGAAACGCATAGAAAACATGAAACCCCCAACCCGCCCCCCTAAAGGTTTTTCTATATATATACAATAGTTCCGGAATTTTTCGGAAAAAAACTTGCTCCAATCGCATTAAGACTAGTCTTAAAAATTGCACAAAAATTCGACAAACAAAAAATATGTCTTTGACATTTTGCAAAAACTTCAAAGACAACGGACCTATATCAAAAAAACTGTTTTTCCCCTTTAATCACGCTCATTCAACATACAACAACTTTCTTATTTATTAACCGATTTGAAAAATTCAAATACCAAAAATATTGTGGACATTAAGACAATCCTAAATCCATTACGTATTTAATAATCAAACATTAATTAGCCGAAATAAACCACAAAAACTACTAATTATACTTTTAACGTCTTAATAAAACTCTGACAAGTCGATTAAAACAAACTTTTTTTTTTCGATTTTTAGTACTAAATTTCGTGGGGACTTGTAAAATTTTTTCAATTTTTCACCAACAACAACATTCATTACGCTTCAGCCGTCCGCCGCATCTGCGCGCATCTATTTTATGCATCGGCTTTTACTGTGTGTTTGTTGCTTCACAACAGTAAAACACTACTTTCTATCAAAACCGTAAAACTAAAATTTAAAAAAAAAAAAAAAAAATACTACTACTAATATTTTATTTGTTGTAACAATTAAATTAAAAACCAAACATTATTATTTGTTGTGTTTTAACGATTTTCAGTCGGATTTATTATGGAATAATAATAGATAATTGAATTTATTAAGTGGGGGAATTGTTTTTATTCCTTTACACCATAATTATATACATAAAAAAAAAAAAAAAAAAAAAAAAAAAAAAATTTTTTTTGCGCGTCAAAATCCAATTGGATTCTTATAAGACAAAATCCAATTGGATTCTGAGAATTCCGCGCGCGCGGAAATCCAATTGGATTCTTATAAGACAACGACCATACCACATTGGTAACTGCCGTTCCTCGTCCGATCAACGAAGCAAAGCAATGTCGGGCGCGGTTAGTACTTGGATGGGTGACCGCTTGGGAACACCGCGTGCCGTTGTCTTTCTTTTTTTAAATAAAATAAAAAAAATTGTTTAAATAAAAAAAATTATTTTTATTTTAGCTCTCTCTCTCTCTCTCTCTCTCTCTTACACACACAACCTTTCTCTCTCTCTCTTTTTCTTACACACACACAACCTTTCTCTCTCTCTCTCTTTCTTACACACACAACCTTTCTCTCTCTCTTTCTAGGAAAACAACAACAACAACAATCGATATCGATTACTCAAATATTTATGTAAATATTTTTGGTGGTTCTGAAAAGAACCGATTGATTTTTAATTAAATAATTAATTAAAATTATTTAAGCACGTTCGCCTCGAATACGTCTAGCCAATTGGATGTCTTTCGGCATGATGGTGACACGTTTTGCGTGAATGGCACAAAGATTTGTATCTTCGAAAAGTCCAACCAAATATGCTTCGCTAGCTTCTTGCAATGCCATAACAGCTGAACTTTGGAAACGCAAATCGGTTTTGAAATCCTGTGCAATTTCCCTTACCAAACGTTGGAATGGCAATTTGCGGATCAGCAATTCGGTGCTCTTTTGATAACGACGAATTTCACGCAACGCCACGGTTCCTGGACGATAACGATGTGGTTTTTTGACACCGCCAGTGGCTGGGGCACTTTTACGAGCAGCCTTGGTAGCAAGTTGCTTACGTGGTGCCTTACCTCCAGTAGATTTTCTGGCAGTTTGCTTGGTACGAGCCATTATTTTCAATTAAATTGAAAAAAAAAATAAAATAATTATTTGCAACGACGACGAAGTGAACACTTTGAATGCACGCTCACAAATAACAAATTTCTCACTAAACGCACGCTTAAATAAACTTTTCAGGCCACTACCACTCGATTGGTCCGTTTCTACGCTGCAACTTTACTTGGGGTGGGGCAATTTAATAAAACTAGCGCTGGAAATGTGCAGGAGCTCAGTTTCTCACTCGTCTTTCACAGTGATTCTATATACATTTATTTTTCAATTTTAAATCAAAATGACTGGTCGCGGTAAAGGTGGTAAAGGTTTGGGAAAAGGCGGCGCCAAGCGTCATCGTAAAGTGTTGCGTGATAACATCCAAGGTATCACAAAACCTGCTATTCGACGATTGGCTCGACGTGGTGGTGTCAAACGTATTTCTGGTCTCATCTATGAAGAAACTCGTGGTGTTTTGAAAGTATTTCTGGAAAATGTAATCAGAGATGCTGTTACTTACACTGAACACGCCAAGAGGAAAACCGTCACCGCCATGGATGTTGTTTACGCTTTGAAACGACAAGGCCGTACTTTGTACGGATTTGGAGGTTAATTAATTAATTAACACAACAACAACAAAAAATCGGTTCTTTTTAGAACCACAATTTTTTTTACAAAAATATTCATTAATTCGTTCGTATTATAATTACGCAAACACATAATTACATTCATTCATAATTACCTAATTTTCCTAATTACATTCATTCATATCGAGATTACGATAAAACCTTTTAATCTCTTAATTTATTTGATTAAAAATAAATCTTTGATTCTTTAATTACACAATTTGCTAAATATGTAATTAAAAGATTCATAATTACGTTCATTCATATCGAGATTACGACAAACAATTATTTTTTAATTTATTTGATTAAAAATAAATCTTTGAATTTTTAATTACGCAATTTGCTAATTATGTAATTGAAGATTATTATTAAATTAATAATCTATTATTTACAATTAACACAAATTAATAATAATGTGTGATGAGAGAGAGAGAGAGAGAGAGAGAGAGAGAATAAAAAAAAGATATGTTTGAGAGAGAGAGAGAGATATATATAGATATACTGTATGTAAGAGAGACAGATATATTGTTAAGTTTATTATATATATATATATTAATATATTTTTTAATTACGTTTTTAATAAATTAGATAAAATTGCCAAATTCATTAATTTGGTGGCCCTGAAAAGGGCCGGTATTTTGTATAATTTTTAATCTGGATGATGACGTCAAATTTATGCTTTCTTTTCGGTTTTCTTGGGCAAAAGAACAGCTTGAATGTTGGGTAAGACACCACCTTGTGCAATTGTCACGCCCGACAATAGTTTGTTCAATTCCTCATCGTTTCTGATGGCCAATTGTAAATGACGTGGAATAATACGAGTTTTCTTGTTGTCACGGGCTGCATTTCCCGCCAATTCCAACACTTCAGCCGCCAAGTATTCCATTACAGCTGCCAAATATACTGGAGCTCCAGCACCGACACGTTCAGCATAATTACCTTTGCGTAAAAGCCGATGAATTCGGCCCACTGGAAATTGAAGTCCGGCTCTGCTACTACGTGACTTTGCCTTTCCCTTCACTTTTCCACCTTTGCCGCGTCCACTCATGATTTTTGTGTTTTTAAATTATTTGAAATACTTTGAAAGCGCTCGAGAAGAACAACAACTGTTCAGCTCGAATGTGTAAAACGTACTGAATATTCCGACGCAAAAGCACCTATATTTGTAGACTATTGCATGCGTAGCGCGGTCCAACCAGAGCGCTTGAAACGATGCACTGAAAATTCGGTTTGACGGTGAATTGTATAAGAGGGGATTTGAACGGAAATGATCTACCATTCGTCGCTTAGCATTCGTGTTAAACGCTACTCTCTCTCGATTCGATATTAAAACAACAAATCAGCATCATGCCACCCAAGACAAGTGGGAAAGCAGCCAAAAAAGCTGGAAAAGCTCAGAAAAACATTTCGAAAACTGACAAGAAAAAGAAGCGCAGGAGGAAGGAAAGTTACGCAATCTACATTTACAAAGTGTTGAAGCAAGTCCATCCTGATACTGGAATTTCGAGTAAGGCAATGAGCATCATGAACAGTTTTGTTAATGATATTTTCGAACGAATTGCCGCTGAGGCATCTCGTTTGGCTCATTACAACAAACGTTCGACAATTACCAGCAGAGAAATTCAAACAGCAGTTCGTCTACTTTTGCCTGGTGAATTAGCCAAGCACGCAGTCAGTGAAGGAACAAAAGCCGTCACCAAGTACACAAGTTCCAAATAATTTGGTTCTGCAGCACAACATCTCAAACAAAAAATCGGTTCTTTTTAGAACCACAAATATAATTAATTTAGAAATTTTCTAATATCAAAAACGATAAAAAAAAAACACTTAAATTCACTTCACTCACTAATTAATCAAATTAATTTTTTTAAATTTTACTAAATTCTCTTTGAAAATCTACAAATAAATTATATTAACATTAAATAAATAATTAATAGAATATACTTAATTTAATTTCAATTGTTATTGAACGACCAATACCTTTGTTAATACTAATATCGTTTAACTGAAAAATATTACCTACGTACCCTAATTTAGCAAAAAAAAAAAATTCTACCTGTTCTATTTATAGATTTCTCGCAATTTTTTCCCCTGGTTGTTTACAATTTTGCTGTGGAAAATTCCACATATTTTTATATATTCCCAAATACTATCTGATTTACTCACTTTTTCAACCAATATTCTATAAATAATTATTATACACTTTACATAATATAGTACAAGTAGTATTATTTTATTAATTTTTATTTGTTTTTATTTTTCCAATCAATTAACTTGCAATTAAAAATCAATTACGTTTGACAATAATATTATTTCAATTGTAATATAATCAATTGAAGTGTACATTTAGCAAAAAATTCTGTTACCTGATTTAATTTTGTTTGAATTTCAATTTTTGGGGTTGTTTACTTTTTACTATGGAAAAACCCACTAATTCTCATTTATTCTCAATGCGCATTTTTCTCTATTATTGCATCGAAAAATATTAAAATTACATTATTTTTTTTTTATTTTTATGAAAATACTGTAAATAATAATCAGTTTAATTTAATTGTTAGTTATTTTCGATAGAATTTAGAAATATTATGAGAAAATGCCGCATTCATTTGTTAAATGCGCAGTACAACTTGTGAAATTTTCAAATTGATTTTAAAAATACTTTCACATAATATTTCATTTCAAATTTATGTTTATCTATAAATGTAGATGTTTTACAATGTAAATCAATTAATTTCAAGTTGATTCATATCGATTTTCATTAGCAAAAAGCCAATTTAAATCAACTTGTAGCCAGAAAAATCACAAATATTTCGACATTTTTGCTAATTACGTCTAAACCGCTAAACGAATTACTATAATTCTTTCTGCATTTCGTAGTGGGTATTCCAGTTAACAATCGTGCAAAAACTGATTGATAATATATCATTTGGTTTGCGAGTAAATTGCAATAGCATCATTGAAAAATTTCCACTAACAGATTGAAACTCGAACATTTTGTGTGAAATAATTTCGTATATGGACGGTCACGTTGCGGGTTGCAACGTATTTATCTCTCTTAGCACTTAGAAAATTTGTGGCTCATTCTCCGCTCGACCCGAGGCTCGACCGTTGTCAGGTAGAGTGTTCTCTCGTCGTCGTCGTCGTCAATCGTTTCGTGCGCTATTATAATATTATTATAATAATTTGTTGTGTTATTTAATATACATTATTAAATAAAAAAAAAAAATGGCAGATATTGAAAATCAAAATTCATCATCGGCAGCATCGCCCAATGTGCAGTCTCCTGTGAAAAAGGAGAAAAAACTGAAAAATCCACGATTGAAACCATCTCATCCACCCACATCAGAAATGGTAAATAATGCAATCAAGGACCTTAAAGAGCGTGGCGGTTCATCATTGCAAGCAATTAAAAAGTACGTAGCTGCCAATTACAAAGTGGACGCGGAAAAAGTGTCGCCGTTCATCAAGAAATATTTAAAAGCGGCCGTTCTATCTGGATCCTTAATTCAAACCAAAGGCAAAGGTGCATCTGGTTCATTTAAATTGGCCACTACGGGGTCGTCATCAGCCGCCGCTACCGCCGCCGCCGCAAAAAAAGCTGTAAATAAAAAGAGGAAAAGTGTTGTGAAGAAATCATCATCGCCAGTGAAACGAGTTGGTGTTTCAAAAGCATCTGCTGCCGCCGCCGCCGCCGCTGATAAGAAATCTTCAAAGAAAACCGCCGTTGCAGCTGCAAAAGGTAATAAAAAAGTTGTTGGTGCCGCTGCGAAAAAGGCCGCCGCCGTTGCTGCAATTAAGGCAAAGAAGCCAGCTGCCGCCGAAAAGAAAGCCGCCGCCAAACCAGCGGTTGCCGCCGCCGCCGCCAAAAGTCCATCAAAGGCGAAAAAATCGAATAAAAGTCCAACGAAAAAACCGAAGGCGCCAAAACCAAAAACAACAACCAAAACAGCTGCTGCTGCTTCGTCAAAGGCCAAAAAAGCCGCCTCTCCCAAAAGAAAAAAGTGAATTTTTTCGTTTTGAAAATCAACGCAAATCTTGGAATGCAAATTCCAAAACAACAAATGGCCCTTCTCAGGGCCACAAAATTATTTACTATAAATATTCTCGAATTTCGACTTTTTGACAAACATTGAATTTTTAATTGCCCCCTACTTAATTAATTATTCAACTTCAGAACTTAACCGATCCAGTATACACAGAGTGTTTTTTTTTAATTACTTAAATAATTATTAATTAATTAATTAAATAATTAATAATTAATTAATTAAATAATAATTAATTAATTATTTATTACTAATTATTTATTAATTTAGTTAATCTATTGACCGATAGATGGCTATAAATTTAAATTTTGCGCGTTTTTTTTTAATTACTTAAATACTAATTAATTAATTATTTATTACTAATTATTTATTAATTTAGTTAATTTATTGACCGATAGTTGGCTATAAATTTGAATTTTGCGCGTTTTTTTTTAAATAACTTAAATAATAATTAATTAATTATTTATTAATTATTAATTTAGTTAATTTATTGACCGATAGATGGCTATAAATTTGAATTTTGCGCGTTTTTTTTTAAATAACTTAAATAATAATTAATTAATTATTTATTAATAATTAATTATTAATTTAGTTAATTTATTGACCGATAGATGGCTATAAATTTGAATTTTTTGCAGTTTTTTTTTAATTTATGAGCTATTTACTAATAGATGGCGCTTTAGTAAAATGCAACCAGCAATACACGTCGCATCACAGTTTAGCTATTTTCTAATAGATGGCGCTGTTCTAAGATGCAACCAACAATACATTTTGCTATAAATTTGAATATTTTGCGGTTTTTTTAATTAACTTAAATACTAATTAACTAATTATTTGTTAATAATTAATTATTAATTTAGTTAATTTATTGACCGATTGATGGCTATAAATTTGAATTTCGCGCGTTTTTTTTTAAATAACTTAAATACTAATTAATTAATTATTTATTATTTATTAATTATTAATTTAGTTAATTTATTGACCGATAGATGGCTATAAATTTGAATTTTGCGCGTTTTTTTTTAAATAACTTAAATAATAATTAATTAATTATTTATTAATAATTAATTATTAATTTAGTTAATTTATTGACCGATAGATGGCTATAAATTTGAATTTTTTGCAGTTTTTTTTTAATTATTGAGCTATTTACTAATAGATGGCGCTTTAGTAAAATGCAACCAGCAATACACGTCGCATCACAGTTTAGCTATTTTCTAATAGATGGCGCTGTTCTAAGATGCAACCAACAATACATTTTGCTATAAATTTGAATATTTTGCGGTTTTTTTAATTAACTTAAATACTAATTAACTAATTATTTGTTAATAATTAATTATTAATTTAGTTAATTTATTGACCGATTGATGGCTATAAATTTGAATTTCGCGCGTTTTTTTTTAAATAACTTAAATACTAATTAATTAATTATTTATTATTTATTAATTATTAATTTAGTTAATTTATTGACCGATAGATGGCTATAAATTTGAATTTTGCGCGTTTTTTTTTAAATAACTTAAATAATAATTAATTAATTATTTATTAATAATTAATTATTAATTTAGTTAATTTATTGACCGATAGATGGCTATAAATTTGAATTTTTTGCAGTTTTTTTTTAATTATTGAGCTATTTACTAATAGATGGCGCTTTGGTAAAAATGCAACCAGCAATACACGTCGCATCACAGTTTAGCTATTTTCCAATAGATGGCGCTGCTCTAAGATGCAACCAACAATACATTTTGCTATAAATTTGTATTTTTTTTTTTTTTTTTTAGGTTAGGTTGGGTTTAATTATCAATATATTGACCGATAAATGGCTATAAATTTGAATTTCGCGCGTTTTTTTGTAATTATTTATTAATAATTAATTATTAATATAGTTAATCTATTGACCGGTAGGTGGCCATAAATTTGAATTTTTTGCAGTTTTTTTCCAAAAAAAATTGAGCTATTTACTAATAGATGGCGCTTTGGTAAAAATGCAACCAGCAATACACGTCGCATCACAGTTTAGCTATTTTCCAATAGATGGCGCTGCTCTAAGATGCAACCAACAATACATTTTGCTATAAATTTGTATTTTTTTTTTTTTTTTTTTTTAGGTTAGGTTGGGTTTAATTATCAATATATTGACCGATAAATGGCTATAAATTTGAATTTCGCGCGTTTTTTTGTAATTATTTATTAATAATTAATTATTAATATAGTTAATCTATTGACCGGTAGGTGGCCATAAATTTGAATTTTTTGCAGTTTTTTTCCAAAAAAAATTGAGCTATTTACTAATAGATGGCGCTTTGGTAAAAAATGCAACCAGCAATACACGTCGCATCACAGTTTAGCTATTTTCCAATAGATGGCGCTGTTCTGAGATGCAACCAACAATACATTTTGCTATAAATTTGAATATTTTGCGGTTTTTTTAATTAACTTAAATACTAATTAACTAATTATTTGTTAATAATTAATTATTAATTTAGTTAATTTATTGACCGATAGATGGCTATTAATTTGAATTTCGCGCGTTTTTTTTTTAAATAACTTAAATACTAATTAATTAATTATTTATTAATTATTAATTTAGTTAATTTATTGACCGATAGATGGCTATAAATTTGAATTTTTTGCAGTTTTTTTTTAATTATTGAGCTATTTACTAATAGATGGCGCTTTAGTAAAATGCAACCAGCAATACACGTCGCATCACAGTTTAGCTATTTTCCAATAGATGGCGCTGTTCTGAGATGCAACCAACAATACATTTTGCTATAAATTTGAATATTTTGCGGTTTTTTTAATTAACTTAAATACTAATTAACTAATTATTTGTTAATAATTAATTATTAATTTAGTTAATTTATTGACCGATAGATGGCTATTAATTTGAATTTCGCGCGTTTTTTTTTTAAATAACTTAAATACTAATTAATTAATTATTTATTAATTATTAATTTAGTTAATTTATTGACCGATAGATGGCTATAAATTTGAATTTTGCACGTTTTTTTTTTAAATTATTTAAATACTAATTAATTAATTATTTATTAATAATTAATGATTAATTTAGTTAATCTATTGACCGATAGATGGCTATAAATTTGAATTTTGCGTGTTTTTTTTTAATTACTTAAATTCTAATTATTTATTAATTATTAATTTAGTTAATTTATTGACCGATTGGTGGCTATAAATTTGAATTTTGCGCGTTTTTTTTAATTAACTTAAATACTAATTAACTAATTATTTGTTAATAATTAATTATTAATTTAGTTAATCTATTGACCGATAGATGACTATAAATTTGAATTTTGCACGTTTTTTTTTAAATAACTTAAATACTAATTAATTAATTATTTATTAATAATTAATTATTAATTTACTTAATTTATTGACCGATAGATGGCTATAAATTTGAATTTCGCGCGTTTTTTTTTAAATAACTTAAATACTAATTAATTAATTATTTATTAATAATTAATTATTAATTTAGTTAATTTATTGACCGATAGATGGCTATAAATTTGAATTTTGCGCGTTTTTTTTTTTTAAATAATTTAAATACTAATTACTAATTAATTATTTATTAATAATTAATTATTAATTTAGTTAATCTATTGACCGATTAATTGGCTATAAATTTGAATTTTGCGCGGTTTTTTTGTAATTATTTATTAATAATTAATTATTAATTTAGTTAATCTATTGACCGATAGATGGCTATAAATTTGAATTTTTTGCAGTTTTTTTTTTAATTATTGACCTATTTACTAATAGATGGCGCTTTAGTAAAATGCAACCAGCAATACACGTCGCTTCACAGTTTAGCTATTTTCCAATAGATGGCGCTGTTCAAAGATGCAACCAACAATACATTTTGCTATAAATTTGAATATTTTGCGTTTTTTTTTAATTAACTTAAATACTAATTAATTAATTATTTATTAATAATTAATTATTAATTTAGTTAATTTATTGACCGATAGATGGCTATAAATTTGAATTTTGCGCGTTTTTTTTTAAGTAACTTAAATACTAATTAATTAATTATTTCTTAATAATTAATTATTAATTTAGTTAATTGACCGATAGATGGCTATAAATTTGAATCTCGCGCGTTTTTTTTTTAATTACTTAAATACTAATTAATTAATTATTTATTAATAATTAATTATTAATTTAGTTAATCTATTGTTCGATAGATGGTTATAAATTTGAATTTTGCACGTTTTTTTTTAATTAACTTAAATACTAATTAATTAATTATTTATTAATAATTAATTATTAATTTAGTTAATCTGTTGACCGATAGATGGCTATAAATTTGAATTTTTTGCGTTTTTTTAAATAACTTAAATACTAATTAATTAATTATTTATTAATAATTAATTATTAATTTAGTTAATCTGTTGACCGATAGATGGCTATAAATTTGAATTTTTTGCGTTTTTTTTATTACTTAAATACTGATTAATTAATTATTTATTAATAATTAATTATTAATTTAGTTAATCTGTTGACCGATAGATGGCTATAAATTTGAATTTTTAGCGTTTTTTTTTATTACTTAAATACTGATTAATTAATTATTTATTAATAATTAATTATTAATTTAGTTAATCTATTAACCGATAGGTGGCCATAAATTTGAATTTTTTGCAGTTTTTTTTTTTAAATTGAGCTATTTACTAATAGATGGCGCTTTAGTAAAATGCAACCAACAATACACGTTGCATCATAGTTTAGCTATTTTCCAATAGATGGCGCTGCTTTAAGATGCAACCAACAATACATTTTGCTATAAATTTGAATTTTTCGCGCTTTTTTTTTTATTAATTTAGGTTAGGTTGGGTTTAATTATCAATATATTGACCGATAAATAGCTATAAATTTGAATTTTGCGCGGTTTTTTTGTAATTATTTATTAATAATTAATTATTAATTTAGTTAATCTATTAACCGATAGGTGGCCATAAATTTGAATTTTTTGCAGTTTTTTTTTTAAATTGAGCTATTTACTAATAGATGGCGCTTTAGTAAAATGCAACCAACAATACACGTTGCATCATAGTTTAGCTATTTTCCAATAGATTTTCCAATATAAATTTGAATTTTTCGCGTTTTTTTTTTAATAATTTAGGTTAGGTTTAGATGCAATTTAGGTTAGGTTAGATGCTTTAAGATACATCCAACAATACATAAAGTTTTTTTTTTAATCATTTAGGTTAAGTTGGGATTTGGCTAAGTTAGGTTTGATTGAATTTAAATAATTTTATTTGATCTTGACAAAATATGATTTAAATTCAAAACCAAAAAATTTACCTAGAAGCCCGAAAGGCTAAAATGATTATGTGTAAAGTAATTGTAACCTCGAGACGTTTTCAAAAAGGTATCGCATGTCGAAATCGGACAATAAATAAGAAAGATGGCAAATAACAATGGCGGCAACTGACAGATGAAACGTCAAAAATCCACAACTTTGTTATTTATAGACCGATTTGAGAAATTCAAAAAGCCTCAACATTGTGACGTTAAGACGAATCCAAATTTGTCAGGTATTCAAGAATCGGACAATAATTAGCGGAGCTACCGGAGCGCCATCTGTCGGAAAAAAATTGAAAATTCCAAAAATGCTTCAAATTGTCTGAAACGCATAGAAAACATGAAACCCCCAACCCGCCCCCCTAAAGGTTTTTCTATATATATACAATAGTTCCGGAATTTTTCGGAAAAAAACTTGCTCCAATCGCATTAAGACTAGTCTTAAAAATTGCACAAAAATTCGACAAACAAAAAATATGTCTTTGACATTTTGCAAAAACTTCAAAGACAACGGACCTATATCAAAAAAACTGTTTTTCCCCTTTAATCACGCTCATTCAACATACAACAACTTTCTTATTTATTAACCGATTTGAAAAATTCAAATACCAAAAATATTGTGGACATTAAGACAATCCTAAATCCATTACGTATTTAATAATCAAACATTAATTAGCCGAAATAAACCACAAAAACTACTAATTATACTTTTAACGTCTTAATAAAACTCTGACAAGTCGATTAAAACAAACTTTTTTTTTTCGATTTTTAGTACTAAATTTCGTGGGGACTTGTAAAATTTTTTCAATTTTTCACCAACAACAACATTCATTACGCTTCAGCCGTCCGCCGCATCTGCGCGCATCTATTTTATGCATCGGCTTTTACTGTGTGTTTGTTGCTTCACAACAGTAAAACACTACTTTCTATCAAAACCGTAAAACTAAAATTTAAAAAAAAAAAAAAAAAATACTACTACTAATATTTTATTTGTTGTAACAATTAAATTAAAAACCAAACATTATTATTTGTTGTGTTTTAACGATTTTCAGTCGGATTTATTATGGAATAATAATAGATAATTGAATTTATTAAGTGGGGGAATTGTTTTTATTCCTTTACACCATAATTATATACATAAAAAAAAAAAAAAAAAAAAAAAAAAAAAAATTTTTTTTGCGCGTCAAAATCCAATTGGATTCTTATAAGACAAAATCCAATTGGATTCTGAGAATTCCGCGCGCGCGGAAATCCAATTGGATTCTTATAAGACAACGACCATACCACATTGGTAACTGCCGTTCCTCGTCCGATCAACGAAGCAAAGCAATGTCGGGCGCGGTTAGTACTTGGATGGGTGACCGCTTGGGAACACCGCGTGCCGTTGTCTTTCTTTTTTTAAATAAAATAAAAAAAATTGTTTAAATAAAAAAAATTATTTTTATTTTAGCTCTCTCTCTCTCTCTCTCTCTCTCTTACACACACAACCTTTCTCTCTCTCTCTTTTTCTTACACACACACAACCTTTCTCTCTCTCTCTCTTTCTTACACACACAACCTTTCTCTCTCTCTTTCTAGGAAAACAACAACAACAACAATCGATATCGATTACTCAAATATTTATGTAAATATTTTTGGTGGTTCTGAAAAGAACCGATTGATTTTTAATTAAATAATTAATTAAAATTATTTAAGCACGTTCGCCTCGAATACGTCTAGCCAATTGGATGTCTTTCGGCATGATGGTGACACGTTTTGCGTGAATGGCACAAAGATTTGTATCTTCGAAAAGTCCAACCAAATATGCTTCGCTAGCTTCTTGCAATGCCATAACAGCTGAACTTTGGAAACGCAAATCGGTTTTGAAATCCTGTGCAATTTCCCTTACCAAACGTTGGAATGGCAATTTGCGGATCAGCAATTCGGTGCTCTTTTGATAACGACGAATTTCACGCAACGCCACGGTTCCTGGACGATAACGATGTGGTTTTTTGACACCGCCAGTGGCTGGGGCACTTTTACGAGCAGCCTTGGTAGCAAGTTGCTTACGTGGTGCCTTACCTCCAGTAGATTTTCTGGCAGTTTGCTTGGTACGAGCCATTATTTTCAATTAAATTGAAAAAAAAAATAAAATAATTATTTGCAACGACGACGAAGTGAACACTTTGAATGCACGCTCACAAATAACAAATTTCTCACTAAACGCACGCTTAAATAAACTTTTCAGGCCACTACCACTCGATTGGTCCGTTTCTACGCTGCAACTTTACTTGGGGTGGGGCAATTTAATAAAACTAGCGCTGGAAATGTGCAGGAGCTCAGTTTCTCACTCGTCTTTCACAGTGATTCTATATACATTTATTTTTCAATTTTAAATCAAAATGACTGGTCGCGGTAAAGGTGGTAAAGGTTTGGGAAAAGGCGGCGCCAAGCGTCATCGTAAAGTGTTGCGTGATAACATCCAAGGTATCACAAAACCTGCTATTCGACGATTGGCTCGACGTGGTGGTGTCAAACGTATTTCTGGTCTCATCTATGAAGAAACTCGTGGTGTTTTGAAAGTATTTCTGGAAAATGTAATCAGAGATGCTGTTACTTACACTGAACACGCCAAGAGGAAAACCGTCACCGCCATGGATGTTGTTTACGCTTTGAAACGACAAGGCCGTACTTTGTACGGATTTGGAGGTTAATTAATTAATTAACACAACAACAACAAAAAATCGGTTCTTTTTAGAACCACAATTTTTTTTACAAAAATATTCATTAATTCGTTCGTATTATAATTACGCAAACACATAATTACATTCATTCATAATTACCTAATTTTCCTAATTACATTCATTCATATCGAGATTACGATAAAACCTTTTAATCTCTTAATTTATTTGATTAAAAATAAATCTTTGATTCTTTAATTACACAATTTGCTAAATATGTAATTAAAAGATTCATAATTACGTTCATTCATATCGAGATTACGACAAACAATTATTTTTTAATTTATTTGATTAAAAATAAATCTTTGAATTTTTAATTACGCAATTTGCTAATTATGTAATTGAAGATTATTATTAAATTAATAATCTATTATTTACAATTAACACAAATTAATAATAATGTGTGATGAGAGAGAGAGAGAGAGAGAGAGAGAGAGAATAAAAAAAAGATATGTTTGAGAGAGAGAGAGAGATATATATAGATATACTGTATGTAAGAGAGACAGATATATTGTTAAGTTTATTATATATATATATATTAATATATTTTTTAATTACGTTTTTAATAAATTAGATAAAATTGCCAAATTCATTAATTTGGTGGCCCTGAAAAGGGCCGGTATTTTGTATAATTTTTAATCTGGATGATGACGTCAAATTTATGCTTTCTTTTCGGTTTTCTTGGGCAAAAGAACAGCTTGAATGTTGGGTAAGACACCACCTTGTGCAATTGTCACGCCCGACAATAGTTTGTTCAATTCCTCATCGTTTCTGATGGCCAATTGTAAATGACGTGGAATAATACGAGTTTTCTTGTTGTCACGGGCTGCATTTCCCGCCAATTCCAACACTTCAGCCGCCAAGTATTCCATTACAGCTGCCAAATATACTGGAGCTCCAGCACCGACACGTTCAGCATAATTACCTTTGCGTAAAAGCCGATGAATTCGGCCCACTGGAAATTGAAGTCCGGCTCTGCTACTACGTGACTTTGCCTTTCCCTTCACTTTTCCACCTTTGCCGCGTCCACTCATGATTTTTGTGTTTTTAAATTATTTGAAATACTTTGAAAGCGCTCGAGAAGAACAACAACTGTTCAGCTCGAATGTGTAAAACGTACTGAATATTCCGACGCAAAAGCACCTATATTTGTAGACTATTGCATGCGTAGCGCGGTCCAACCAGAGCGCTTGAAACGATGCACTGAAAATTCGGTTTGACGGTGAATTGTATAAGAGGGGATTTGAACGGAAATGATCTACCATTCGTCGCTTAGCATTCGTGTTAAACGCTACTCTCTCTCGATTCGATATTAAAACAACAAATCAGCATCATGCCACCCAAGACAAGTGGGAAAGCAGCCAAAAAAGCTGGAAAAGCTCAGAAAAACATTTCGAAAACTGACAAGAAAAAGAAGCGCAGGAGGAAGGAAAGTTACGCAATCTACATTTACAAAGTGTTGAAGCAAGTCCATCCTGATACTGGAATTTCGAGTAAGGCAATGAGCATCATGAACAGTTTTGTTAATGATATTTTCGAACGAATTGCCGCTGAGGCATCTCGTTTGGCTCATTACAACAAACGTTCGACAATTACCAGCAGAGAAATTCAAACAGCAGTTCGTCTACTTTTGCCTGGTGAATTAGCCAAGCACGCAGTCAGTGAAGGAACAAAAGCCGTCACCAAGTACACAAGTTCCAAATAATTTGGTTCTGCAGCACAACATCTCAAACAAAAAATCGGTTCTTTTTAGAACCACAAATATAATTAATTTAGAAATTTTCTAATATCAAAAACGATAAAAAAAAAACACTTAAATTCACTTCACTCACTAATTAATCAAATTAATTTTTTTAAATTTTACTAAATTCTCTTTGAAAATCTACAAATAAATTATATTAACATTAAATAAATAATTAATAGAATATACTTAATTTAATTTCAATTGTTATTGAACGACCAATACCTTTGTTAATACTAATATCGTTTAACTGAAAAATATTACCTACGTACCCTAATTTAGCAAAAAAAAAAAATTCTACCTGTTCTATTTATAGATTTCTCGCAATTTTTTCCCCTGGTTGTTTACAATTTTGCTGTGGAAAATTCCACATATTTTTATATATTCCCAAATACTATCTGATTTACTCACTTTTTCAACCAATATTCTATAAATAATTATTATACACTTTACATAATATAGTACAAGTAGTATTATTTTATTAATTTTTATTTGTTTTTATTTTTCCAATCAATTAACTTGCAATTAAAAATCAATTACGTTTGACAATAATATTATTTCAATTGTAATATAATCAATTGAAGTGTACATTTAGCAAAAAATTCTGTTACCTGATTTAATTTTGTTTGAATTTCAATTTTTGGGGTTGTTTACTTTTTACTATGGAAAAACCCACTAATTCTCATTTATTCTCAATGCGCATTTTTCTCTATTATTGCATCGAAAAATATTAAAATTACATTATTTTTTTTTTATTTTTATGAAAATACTGTAAATAATAATCAGTTTAATTTAATTGTTAGTTATTTTCGATAGAATTTAGAAATATTATGAGAAAATGCCGCATTCATTTGTTAAATGCGCAGTACAACTTGTGAAATTTTCAAATTGATTTTAAAAATACTTTCACATAATATTTCATTTCAAATTTATGTTTATCTATAAATGTAGATGTTTTACAATGTAAATCAATTAATTTCAAGTTGATTCATATCGATTTTCATTAGCAAAAAGCCAATTTAAATCAACTTGTAGCCAGAAAAATCACAAATATTTCGACATTTTTGCTAATTACGTCTAAACCGCTAAACGAATTACTATAATTCTTTCTGCATTTCGTAGTGGGTATTCCAGTTAACAATCGTGCAAAAACTGATTGATAATATATCATTTGGTTTGCGAGTAAATTGCAATAGCATCATTGAAAAATTTCCACTAACAGATTGAAACTCGAACATTTTGTGTGAAATAATTTCGTATATGGACGGTCACGTTGCGGGTTGCAACGTATTTATCTCTCTTAGCACTTGTTGCCGGAGCTGGCAGTTCTCTCTTGCTCTCTGAAGCCTCGCTCCGTCAGTCAGCTACTTTTCTACGAGTGTAACTACCATTCTTTAATATTCTAAGTTTCTCTTATTCTCATTATCCTAATCCACAAAAATACAAAGTGCGCGAATAACAATCCGACCGACCCATACTTGTGCGACGGTTCGGTACGACTCGCTGTGACCCTGTACGACCCGTGCGTTGGTGCTCGCTCGCCCCGTTTATATACTTTATCGCTAGTGTTTACCATTTGTTCGCCGTACGCTCGTTAGTGCTCGCTCGCCCTGTGTATATACTTTCTATCGCTATTGTTCACGGATGCTCACCAGTGCTCGCCACACGCTCGTTTGTGCTCGTTCATTCCAACCGCGGTAATCTTAATTGCTAGTGTTTGTCACTCACTCGCAACGCTCGCCGCATGCTCACCAGTGCTCGCCGCACGCTCGTTTGTGCTCGTTTATTCCAATCGGTGTAATATCAATTGTAGGTGTTCGTCACACACTTGCAACGCTCGCCGCATGCTCGCCGGTGCTCGCCGCACGCTCGTTAGTGCTCAACGCAGAATCCACTCAGATTCAAAATTCTAACACATTCCGCAATCGACATCATGGCGTCTGATCAAACGTGGGGCCTAGGTTCGAGCACGAACCCATTCGTATCCACCAGCACCCCAGCCGAGGCACCAAAGATTGAAATTTCCAACGATGACTGGAAAATTCTGTCGGAAGTTCTTTCACCTGAGTTCAAACCCTACCAATCGTTTCCTAGTATCGCAGAAACTATGTGGCGCCCAAACGAAGATTCACTACAACAGGATCCAAAACCACTCGACCAACAACAACATACAAACAAATTACAACTACTAATTCCATGGACTTCGACTGCTCCAACGTTTTCCGGAAACATCCTGGAAGACCCGCGTAAGTTTTTGCATGACATGCTGAACTTGTACAAGAAACACGGTATCGCAGTGGAAAAATATACGGAATTCACAATCAAACAACTGCGAGACAAGGCAAGTACACGTTTTTTGCCTTACATTAAGCTGTACTCTTGGGATCAATTTCTCGATGCATTTGAATTTGAGTACGAAAACACGGCACGCATTTCCGAGCTCAAAGCAATCGCGTATAGTGAAGTACAGAAGGACGAATCAGCAGAACTATTTATGTTACGCAAAAAGGCGCTGTTCACACGAGTGGAACCGGACATGCGCGAATTCCACCTAGTCGAAATTTTGATAAATCAACTGAAACCAGAACTATCAATTAACTTACGTCGCCACCCCCCAACGCGATTTGACGCACTGCTAGAAGAAGTACGCGTCTTGGATCGCGACTTAAATCGCAAGCAACCAGTGGAAAACAAGAAACAAACAACAGTGCTCCCACAGTGTCGACACTGCCCAGAGAAACACTACCACAGCAACTGTCCAGTTCTGGCCAATAAACGACAGGAAAACACAAACAGAGGTTTGCATTCGAGAAACCAGCAGACCTCTCAATAAACATGGTTTCTCACACACCCGGCTTACCAATTATTCGAATCAAAATTGACGCACAAGATTACACAGCGCTAATCGATTCAGGCGCAAGCGTAAATTTTATTCGAAAAGGATTAACCACCAATTCACCAAGGCACCACAATAGAATCCACATTCGCCAAGCGATATCGTCAGCCAGCGTTCTACACAGCGACCAGACAATAACCGCGCTAATCAATTTTGGCAGTTTTGAAGAAGCAACTTCGTTTCACGTGGTCGAAAATCTTCAGCAGGAGATTGTATTTGGGTATAACTGGTTGGTACAACAGGATGCGCAGCTAGATTTTGCGCGCCAATGTTTGTATTTTGGCAAACAAAATCGCTCAACAGTCTACTGGGGAAGTACTAACTATCAAAACCATCGCAAACCAACACTGCCAACTTTGACAAATCTAGATGAAAAGGAACAAGTGATGTATCAGAAGATTATCAACGAATTTACCAACGTATTCGACTCAACACTGCAACCACCATCTACCAACGCGACAGAGCACAAAATCACGCTGCACAATCCGAAACCAGTGCAAATTCGACCCCGGAAGTACTCCAACGAGAAGCTCCAGATCATTGAGCAGCAAATCGAAGAAATGTTAACAGCAGGCATAATCGAGCCAAGTCAGTCAAACTTTTCGTCACCAATCCACATAGTGGCGAAAAAGAATGGAAAACACCGATTCTGCATCGATTATCGGCAACTCAATACTCAAACGCGAGACGAGACCGCTCAGTTACCAGCTATACAGGACGCAATTCGTGAGTTCGGCGAAGCTAAAATATTTTCGGTATTAGATCTGAGCAGCGGCTACTGGCAGATACCCTTGGAAAAACACACTAAACCTTTAACGGCATTCACGACTCCAGATGGATCGACTTACCAATTCACGGTAATGCCATTTGGATTAAAAAACGCACCCGCAACATTTCAAAAATTAATGACACAGAAGGTTCTGCACGGTTATCTAAATAAATTTTGCAAAGTTTATTTGGATGACATCATCATATTTTCGAAAACAACGGAAGAACACGCACAACACTTAAGGTTGGTACTGGAACGAATTCAGCAAAACAAACTGCGATGTGCACCAGAGAAATGCACGTTGGCTCAATCCAACATCGAGTTTCTTGGTCACAGTATCTCGGCAGAAGCCAATCATCCAATCGCAGCTCACATTGACCAAATCGAAAACTATCCAGCACCAAAATCACGAAAACAACTTCGAGGCTTTATCGGAATCTGTAACTGGGTACGAGAATACGTTCCAAATTTTGCAACAATGGCGGCCACATTAACAGACTTGCTAAGCGAAAAACGCCGCTGGAAATGGTCCGAAGAAGAGCAAAACGCATTCGACCACATCAAACAGGAACTGAAGAAACCACTTAAACTCAGCAGACCCAATCACAATCTGGCGTTTATTCTACAAACGGACGCAAGCGCTAAAGGTATGGGAGCAGTACTGTATCAGACCGAAGGCGACCAGAAGTATATCATTTCGTACGCCAGTGCAAGATTCAACCAAACCGAACGCGCATACCACGTCAACGAGCAAGAATGTTTGGCGGTCATTTGGGCGATAAAGCGATATCGCCACTTTTTGGAGGATCGACCATTCACCTTACGAACAGACAGCCGAGCAATTACATGGTTAAACCAGGTAAAGGATTCGAAAACTAAACTGGCACGATGGTCACTATTACTACAGGAGTTTAGTTTTCAAATCGAACACTGTCCAGGATCAACAAACCAATTGCCCGACTACCTATCTCGTAACCCTGGGAACGAGCAAGTACCCACCGATATGCTAAATGACGAACATTTAACACCACCTACGCAAGGAGAAGAAAAATTGAACGTGCTGGAAATGGAGACCCTAGACGACCAAGTGATGAGGAGCCAAAGAAATAGCACCACGCACCAAACACTCGTGGCTAAATGGCAGCGAATCCAGTTGGATGGAGTATCGGAACCAGGAGACAAGACATTCTCAACCTTGTACGCGGTAAAAGACAACATATTATACGAGAGAGGCCAAAACATTTGGAAAATGTGTGTACCATTGGACATGCAAGCACGAGTTCTAAACGAATTCCACGACAGCCCATTGGCCGGACACCCAGGACGCGACGAAACCTATCGCGCAATTCGGCAACGCTTCACATGGATCGGTTTAGAATCAACAGTGCGAAAATACGTAAAGGGCTGCATTATCTGTTCAACCGTGAAAGCAGGGACGCCACAAGCTCCAGCACCACTACGTGCGCACGTTCCCACACAACCATGGGAATCAATTAGTATCGACATACTAGGACCATACCCACATTCATTCAACAACAATCGATACATTATTATGGCTGAAGACTTGTTTACAAGATGGATTGAGGCTAGACCATGCGAAAAAGCTAGACGAAAAGACGTTATTGCGTTTCTCGAAACAGACATCTTTTCGCGCTACGGCTATCCGCGACAAATTATATCGGACCAGGGATCCCAAATGAAAGGTCCAAAATGGGAGAAGTATTTGAATAAATTCAACATTCAGCCGTGGACAACGGCAGCTTACCATCAAAGAGCGAATCCCGTTGAACGACGCGTCCAAGAATTTAAAAAAAGTCTGCGAACCTTACTAATCGATAAAAACGAACGTGCATGGGAGGACCAGCTACCAACAGCACTCTTCCACAACCATTCACGAGAAAACCGAGCAACAGGAGTATCACCAGCCAAAGCGTTATTTGGATCGGAACTTCACCGACCAGGCGAATGGCAAAGACCCAGAGATCACAACGCCGAAGAAACAGCGGAACAACGACGGAACCAGATCCAGCGCCGTCAAAACGTATTTCAACGGAGATACGTAGTAACACCACAAAACGACCACATTACGTTCCAAATCAATGACTACGTAATGACAAAAGCCAGAGGTCATTCAAACTTCGGACCGAAATGGACAGGCCCGCACCAAGTGGTAGACGTCAAGGCGGGTAACATCTACGTTATCAACAAGGACGGAGCGCATACCAAACTTCATGTAGACGATCTACGACCGGCACCGACCAGTGATCCACCAATCTTGTAGTTATTCACATATTAAGATATATTTTGTTTTTTTTTGTATTAGATAATAAATCAGTGCAGTTAACACTCGTCAGAGAGGGGGCCGTGTTGCCGGAGCTGGCAGTTCTCTCTTGCTCTCTGAAGCCTCGCTCCGTCAGTCAGCTACTTTTCTACGAGTGTAACTACCATTCTTTAATATTCTAAGTTTCTCTTATTCTCATTATCCTAATCCACAAAAATACAAAGTGCGCGAATAACAATCCGACCGACCCATACTTGTGCGACGGTTCGGTACGACTCGCTGTGACCCTGTACGACCCGTGCGTTGGTGCTCGCTCGCCCCGTTTATATACTTTATCGCTAGTGTTTACCATTTGTTCGCCGTACGCTCGTTAGTGCTCGCTCGCCCTGTGTATATACTTTCTATCGCTATTGTTCACGGATGCTCACCAGTGCTCGCCACACGCTCGTTTGTGCTCGTTCATTCCAACCGCGGTAATCTTAATTGCTAGTGTTTGTCACTCACTCGCAACGCTCGCCGCATGCTCACCAGTGCTCGCCGCACGCTCGTTTGTGCTCGTTTATTCCAATCGGTGTAATATCAATTGTAGGTGTTCGTCACACACTTGCAACGCTCGCCGCATGCTCGCCGGTGCTCGCCGCACGCTCGTTAGTGCTCAACGCAGAATCCACTCAGATTCAAAATTCTAACACATTCCGCAATCGACATCACACTTAGAAAATTTGTGGCTCATTCTCCGCTCGACCGTTGTCAGGTAGAGTGTTCTCTCGTCGTCGTCGTCGTCAATCGTTTCGTGCGCTATTATAATATTATTATAATAATTTGTTGTGTTATTTAATATACATTATTAAATAAAAAAAAAAAATGGCAGATATTGAAAATCAAAATTCATCATCGGCAGCATCGCCCAATGTGCAGTCTCCTGTGAAAAAGGAGAAAAAACTGAAAAATCCACGATTGAAACCATCTCATCCACCCACATCAGAAATGGTAAATAATGCAATCAAGGACCTTAAAGAGCGTGGCGGTTCATCATTGCAAGCAATTAAAAAGTACGTAGCTGCCAATTACAAAGTGGACGCGGAAAAAGTGTCGCCGTTCATCAAGAAATATTTAAAAGCGGCCGTTCTATCTGGATCCTTAATTCAAACCAAAGGCAAAGGTGCATCTGGTTCATTTAAATTGGCCACTACGGGGTCGTCATCAGCCGCCGCTACCGCCGCCGCCGCAAAAAAAGCTGTAAATAAAAAGAGGAAAAGTGTTGTGAAGAAATCATCATCGCCAGTGAAACGAGTTGGTGTTTCAAAAGCATCTGCTGCCGCCGCCGCCGCCGCTGATAAGAAATCTTCAAAGAAAACCGCCGTTGCAGCTGCAAAAGGTAATAAAAAAGTTGTTGGTGCCGCTGCGAAAAAGGCCGCCGCCGTTGCTGCAATTAAGGCAAAGAAGCCAGCTGCCGCCGAAAAGAAAGCCGCCGCCAAACCAGCGGTTGCTGCCGCCGCCGCCGCCAAAAGTCCATCAAAGGCGAAAAAATCGAATAAAAGTCCAACGAAAAAACCGAAGGCGCCAAAACCAAAAACAACAACCAAAACAGCTGCTGCTGCTTCGTCAAAGGCCAAAAAAGCCGCCTCTCCCAAAAGAAAAAAGTGAATTTTTTCGTTTTGAAAATCAACGCAAATCTTGGAATGCAAATTCCAAAACAACAAATGGCCCTTCTCAGGGCCACAAAATTATTTACTATAAATATTCTCGAATTTCGACTTTTTGACAAACATTGAATTTTTAATTGCCCCCTACTTAATTAATTATTCAACTTCAGAACTTAACCGATCCAGTATACACAGAGTGTTTTTTTTTAATTACTTAAATAATTATTAATTAATTAATTAAATAATTAATAATTAATTAATTAAATAATAATTAATTAATTATTTATTACTAATTATTTATTAATTTAGTTAATCTATTGACCGATAGATGGCTATAAATTTAAATTTTGCGCGTTTTTTTTTAATTACTTAAATACTAATTAATTAATTATTTATTACTAATTATTTATTAATTTAGTTAATTTATTGACCGATAGTTGGCTATAAATTTGAATTTTGCGCGTTTTTTTTTAAATAACTTAAATAATAATTAATTAATTATTTATTAATTATTAATTTAGTTAATTTATTGACCGATAGATGGCTATAAATTTGAATTTTGCGCGTTTTTTTTTAAATAACTTAAATAATAATTAATTAATTATTTATTAATAATTAATTATTAATTTAGTTAATTTATTGACCGATAGATGGCTATAAATTTGAATTTTTTGCAGTTTTTTTTTAATTTATGAGCTATTTACTAATAGATGGCGCTTTAGTAAAATGCAACCAGCAATACACGTCGCATCACAGTTTAGCTATTTTCTAATAGATGGCGCTGTTCTAAGATGCAACCAACAATACATTTTGCTATAAATTTGAATATTTTGCGGTTTTTTTAATTAACTTAAATACTAATTAACTAATTATTTGTTAATAATTAATTATTAATTTAGTTAATTTATTGACCGATTGATGGCTATAAATTTGAATTTCGCGCGTTTTTTTTTAAATAACTTAAATACTAATTAATTAATTATTTATTATTTATTAATTATTAATTTAGTTAATTTATTGACCGATAGATGGCTATAAATTTGAATTTTGCGCGTTTTTTTTTAAATAACTTAAATAATAATTAATTAATTATTTATTAATAATTAATTATTAATTTAGTTAATTTATTGACCGATAGATGGCTATAAATTTGAATTTTTTGCAGTTTTTTTTTAATTATTGAGCTATTTACTAATAGATGGCGCTTTAGTAAAATGCAACCAGCAATACACGTCGCATCACAGTTTAGCTATTTTCTAATAGATGGCGCTGTTCTAAGATGCAACCAACAATACATTTTGCTATAAATTTGAATATTTTGCGGTTTTTTTAATTAACTTAAATACTAATTAACTAATTATTTGTTAATAATTAATTATTAATTTAGTTAATTTATTGACCGATTGATGGCTATAAATTTGAATTTCGCGCGTTTTTTTTTAAATAACTTAAATACTAATTAATTAATTATTTATTATTTATTAATTATTAATTTAGTTAATTTATTGACCGATAGATGGCTATAAATTTGAATTTTGCGCGTTTTTTTTTAAATAACTTAAATAATAATTAATTAATTATTTATTAATAATTAATTATTAATTTAGTTAATTTATTGACCGATAGATGGCTATAAATTTGAATTTTTTGCAGTTTTTTTTTAATTATTGAGCTATTTACTAATAGATGGCGCTTTGGTAAAAATGCAACCAGCAATACACGTCGCATCACAGTTTAGCTATTTTCCAATAGATGGCGCTGTTCTAAGATGCAACCAACAATACATTTTGCTATAAATTTGAATATTTTGCGGTTTTTTTAATTAACTTAAATACTAATTAACTAATTATTTGTTAATAATTAATTATTAATTTAGTTAATTTATTGACCGATTGATGGCTATAAATTTGAATTTCGCGCGTTTTTTTTTAAATAACTTAAATACTAATTAATTAATTATTTATTATTTATTAATTATTAATTTAGTTAATTTATTGACCGATAGATGGCTATAAATTTGAATTTTGCGCGTTTTTTTTTAAATAACTTAAATAATAATTAATTAATTATTTATTAATAATTAATTATTAATTTAGTTAATTTATTGACCGATAGATGGCTATAAATTTGAATTTTTTGCAGTTTTTTTTTAATTATTGAGCTATTTACTAATAGATGGCGCTTTGGTAAAAATGCAACCAGCAATACACGTCGCATCACAGTTTAGCTATTTTCCAATAGATGGCGCTGCTCTAAGATGCAACCAACAATACATTTTGCTATAAATTTGTATTTTTTTTTTTTTTTTTTAGGTTAGGTTGGGTTTAATTATCAATATATTGACCGATAAATGGCTATAAATTTGAATTTCGCGCGTTTTTTTGTAATTATTTATTAATAATTAATTATTAATATAGTTAATCTATTGACCGGTAGGTGGCCATAAATTTGAATTTTTTGCAGTTTTTTTCCAAAAAAAATTGAGCTATTTACTAATAGATGGCGCTTTGGTAAAAATGCAACCAGCAATACACGTCGCATCACAGTTTAGCTATTTTCCAATAGATGGCGCTGCTCTAAGATGCAACCAACAATACATTTTGCTATAAATTTGTATTTTTTTTTTTTTTTTTTTTTAGGTTAGGTTGGGTTTAATTATCAATATATTGACCGATAAATGGCTATAAATTTGAATTTCGCGCGTTTTTTTGTAATTATTTATTAATAATTAATTATTAATATAGTTAATCTATTGACCGGTAGGTGGCCATAAATTTGAATTTTTTGCAGTTTTTTTCCAAAAAAAATTGAGCTATTTACTAATAGATGGCGCTTTGGTAAAAAATGCAACCAGCAATACACGTCGCATCACAGTTTAGCTATTTTCCAATAGATGGCGCTGTTCTGAGATGCAACCAACAATACATTTTGCTATAAATTTGAATATTTTGCGGTTTTTTTAATTAACTTAAATACTAATTAACTAATTATTTGTTAATAATTAATTATTAATTTAGTTAATTTATTGACCGATAGATGGCTATTAATTTGAATTTCGCGCGTTTTTTTTTTAAATAACTTAAATACTAATTAATTAATTATTTATTAATTATTAATTTAGTTAATTTATTGACCGATAGATGGCTATAAATTTGAATTTTTTGCAGTTTTTTTTTAATTATTGAGCTATTTACTAATAGATGGCGCTTTAGTAAAATGCAACCAGCAATACACGTCGCATCACAGTTTAGCTATTTTCCAATAGATGGCGCTGTTCTGAGATGCAACCAACAATACATTTTGCTATAAATTTGAATATTTTGCGGTTTTTTTAATTAACTTAAATACTAATTAACTAATTATTTGTTAATAATTAATTATTAATTTAGTTAATTTATTGACCGATAGATGGCTATAAATTTGAATTTTGCGCGTTTTTTTTTAAATAACTTAAATACTAATTAATTATTTATTAATAATTAATTATTAATTTAGTTAATTTATTGACCGATAGATGGCTATAAATTTGAATTTTTTGCAGTTTTTTTTTTAATTATTGAGCTATTTACTAATAGATGGCGCTTTAGTAAAATGCAACCAGCAATACACGTCGCATCACAGTTTAGCTATTTTCCAATAGATGGCGCTGTTCTGAGATGCAACCAACAATACATTTTGCTATAAATTTGAATATTTTGCGGTTTTTTTAATTAACTTAAATACTAATTAACTAATTATTTGTTAATAATTAATTATTAATTTATTTAATTTATTGACCGATAGATGGCTATTAATTTGAATTTCGCGCGTTTTTTTTTTAAATAACTTAAATACTAATTAATTAATTATTTATTAATTATTAATTTAGTTAATTTATTGACCGATAGATGGCTATAAATTTGAATTTTGCACGTTTTTTTTTTAAATTATTTAAATACTAATTAATTAATTATTTATTAATAATTAATGATTAATTTAGTTAATCTATTGACCGATAGATGGCTATAAATTTGAATTTTGCGTGTTTTTTTTTAATTACTTAAATTCTAATTATTTATTAATTATTAATTTAGTTAATTTATTGACCGATTGGTGGCTATAAATTTGAATTTTGCGCGTTTTTTTTAATTAACTTAAATACTAATTAACTAATTATTTGTTAATAATTAATTATTAATTTAGTTAATCTATTGACCGATAGATGACTATAAATTTGAATTTTGCACGTTTTTTTTTAAATAACTTAAATACTAATTAATTAATTATTTATTAATAATTAATTATTAATTTACTTAATTTATTGACCGATAGATGGCTATAAATTTGAATTTCGCGCGTTTTTTTTTAAATAACTTAAATACTAATTAATTAATTATTTATTAATAATTAATTATTAATTTAGTTAATTTATTGACCGATAGATGGCTATAAATTTGAATTTTGCGCGTTTTTTTTTTTTAAATAATTTAAATACTAATTACTAATTAATTATTTATTAATAATTAATTATTAATTTAGTTAATCTATTGACCGATTAATTGGCTATAAATTTGAATTTTGCGCGGTTTTTTTGTAATTATTTATTAATAATTAATTATTAATTTAGTTAATCTATTGACCGATAGATGGCTATAAATTTGAATTTTTTGCAGTTTTTTTTTTAATTATTGACCTATTTACTAATAGATGGCGCTTTAGTAAAATGCAACCAGCAATACACGTCGCTTCACAGTTTAGCTATTTTCCAATAGATGGCGCTGTTCAAAGATGCAACCAACAATACATTTTGCTATAAATTTGAATATTTTGCGTTTTTTTTTAATTAACTTAAATACTAATTAATTAATTATTTATTAATAATTAATTATTAATTTAGTTAATTTATTGACCGATAGATGGCTATAAATTTGACTTTGCGCGTTTTTTTTTAAGTAACTTAAATACTAATTAATTAATTATTTCTTAATAATTAATTATTAATTTAGTTAATTGACCGATAGATGGCTATAAATTTGAATCTCGCGCGTTTTTTTTTTAATTACTTAAATACTAATTAATTAATTATTTATTAATAATTAATTATTAATTTAGTTAATCTATTGTTCGATAGATGGTTATAAATTTGAATTTTGCACGTTTTTTTTTAATTAACTTAAATACTAATTAATTAATTATTTATTAATAATTAATTATTAATTTAGTTAATCTGTTGACCGATAGATGGCTATAAATTTGAATTTTTTGCGTTTTTTTTAAATAACTTAAATACTAATTAATTAATTATTTATTAATAATTAATTATTAATTTAGTTAATCTGTTGACCGATAGATGGCTATAAATTTGAATTTTTTGCGTTTTTTTTATTACTTAAATACTGATTAATTAATTATTTATTAATAATTAATTATTAATTTAGTTAATCTGTTGACCGATAGATGGCTATAAATTTGAATTTTTAGCGTTTTTTTTTATTACTTAAATACTGATTAATTAATTATTTATTAATAATTAATTATTAATTTAGTTAATCTATTAACCGATAGGTGGCCATAAATTTGAATTTTTTGCAGTTTTTTTTTTTAAATTGAGCTATTTACTAATAGATGGCGCTTTAGTAAAATGCAACCAACAATACACGTTGCATCATAGTTTAGCTATTTTCCAATAGATGGCGCTGCTTTAAGATGCAACCAACAATACATTTTGCTATAAATTTGAATTTTTCGCGCTTTTTTTTTTATTAATTTAGGTTAGGTTGGGTTTAATTATCAATATATTGACCGATAAATAGCTATAAATTTGAATTTTGCGCGGTTTTTTTGTAATTATTTATTAATAATTAATTATTAATTTAGTTAATCTATTAACCGATAGGTGGCCATAAATTTGAATTTTTTGCAGTTTTTTTTTTAAATTGAGCTATTTACTAATAGATGGCGCTTTAGTAAAATGCAACCAACAATACACGTTGCATCATAGTTTAGCTATTTTCCAATAGATTTTCCAATATAAATTTGAATTTTTCGCGTTTTTTTTTTAATAATTTAGGTTAGGTTTAGATGCAATTTAGGTTAGGTTAGATGCTTTAAGATACATCCAACAATACATAAAGTTTTTTTTTTAATCATTTAGGTTAAGTTGGGATTTGGCTAAGTTAGGTTTGATTGAATTTAAATAATTTTATTTGATCTTGACAAAATATGATTTAAATTCAAAACCAAAAAATTTACCTAGAAGCCCGAAAGGCTAAAATGATTATGTGTAAAGTAATTGTAACCTCGAGACGTTTTCAAAAAGGTATCGCATGTCGAAATCGGACAATAAATAAGAAAGATGGCAAATAACAATGGCGGCAACTGACAGATGAAACGTCAAAAATCCACAACTTTGTTATTTATAGACCGATTTGAGAAATTCAAAAAGCCTCAACATTGTGACGTTAAGACGAATCCAAATTTGTCAGGTATTCAAGAATCGGACAATAATTAGCGGAGCTACCGGAGCGCCATCTGTCGGAAAAAAATTGAAAATTCCAAAAATGCTTCAAATTGTCTGAAACGCATAGAAAACATGAAACCCCCAACCCGCCCCCCTAAAGGTTTTTCTATATATATACAATAGTTCCGGAATTTTTCGGAAAAAAACTTGCTCCAATCGCATTAAGACTAGTCTTAAAAATTGCACAAAAATTCGACAAACAAAAAATATGTCTTTGACATTTTGCAAAAACTTCAAAGACAACGGACCTATATCAAAAAAACTGTTTTTCCCCTTTAATCACGCTCATTCAACATACAACAACTTTCTTATTTATTAACCGATTTGAAAAATTCAAATACCAAAAATATTGTGGACATTAAGACAATCCTAAATCCATTACGTATTTAATAATCAAACATTAATTAGCCGAAATAAACCACAAAAACTACTAATTATACTTTTAACGTCTTAATAAAACTCTGACAAGTCGATTAAAACAAACTTTTTTTTTTCGATTTTTAGTACTAAATTTCGTGGGGACTTGTAAAATTTTTTCAATTTTTCACCAACAACAACATTCATTACGCTTCAGCCGTCCGCCGCATCTGCGCGCATCTATTTTATGCATCGGCTTTTACTGTGTGTTTGTTGCTTCACAACAGTAAAACACTACTTTCTATCAAAACCGTAAAACTAAAATTTAAAAAAAAAAAAAAAAAATACTACTACTAATATTTTATTTGTTGTAACAATTAAATTAAAAACCAAACATTATTATTTGTTGTGTTTTAACGATTTTCAGTCGGATTTATTATGGAATAATAATAGATAATTGAATTTATTAAGTGGGGGAATTGTTTTTATTCCTTTACACCATAATTATATACATAAAAAAAAAAAAAAAAAAAAAAAAAAAAAAATTTTTTTTGCGCGTCAAAATCCAATTGGATTCTTATAAGACAAAATCCAATTGGATTCTGAGAATTCCGCGCGCGCGGAAATCCAATTGGATTCTTATAAGACAACGACCATACCACATTGGTAACTGCCGTTCCTCGTCCGATCAACGAAGCAAAGCAATGTCGGGCGCGGTTAGTACTTGGATGGGTGACCGCTTGGGAACACCGCGTGCCGTTGTCTTTCTTTTTTTAAATAAAATAAAAAAAATTGTTTAAATAAAAAAAATTATTTTTATTTTAGCTCTCTCTCTCTCTCTCTCTCTCTCTTACACACACAACCTTTCTCTCTCTCTCTTTTTCTTACACACACACAACCTTTCTCTCTCTCTCTCTTTCTTACACACACAACCTTTCTCTCTCTCTTTCTAGGAAAACAACAACAACAACAATCGATATCGATTACTCAAATATTTATGTAAATATTTTTGGTGGTTCTGAAAAGAACCGATTGATTTTTAATTAAATAATTAATTAAAATTATTTAAGCACGTTCGCCTCGAATACGTCTAGCCAATTGGATGTCTTTCGGCATGATGGTGACACGTTTTGCGTGAATGGCACAAAGATTTGTATCTTCGAAAAGTCCAACCAAATATGCTTCGCTAGCTTCTTGCAATGCCATAACAGCTGAACTTTGGAAACGCAAATCGGTTTTGAAATCCTGTGCAATTTCCCTTACCAAACGTTGGAATGGCAATTTGCGGATCAGCAATTCGGTGCTCTTTTGATAACGACGAATTTCACGCAACGCCACGGTTCCTGGACGATAACGATGTGGTTTTTTGACACCGCCAGTGGCTGGGGCACTTTTACGAGCAGCCTTGGTAGCAAGTTGCTTACGTGGTGCCTTACCTCCAGTAGATTTTCTGGCAGTTTGCTTGGTACGAGCCATTATTTTCAATTAAATTGAAAAAAAAAATAAAATAATTATTTGCAACGACGACGAAGTGAACACTTTGAATGCACGCTCACAAATAACAAATTTCTCACTAAACGCACGCTTAAATAAACTTTTCAGGCCACTACCACTCGATTGGTCCGTTTCTACGCTGCAACTTTACTTGGGGTGGGGCAATTTAATAAAACTAGCGCTGGAAATGTGCAGGAGCTCAGTTTCTCACTCGTCTTTCACAGTGATTCTATATACATTTATTTTTCAATTTTAAATCAAAATGACTGGTCGCGGTAAAGGTGGTAAAGGTTTGGGAAAAGGCGGCGCCAAGCGTCATCGTAAAGTGTTGCGTGATAACATCCAAGGTATCACAAAACCTGCTATTCGACGATTGGCTCGACGTGGTGGTGTCAAACGTATTTCTGGTCTCATCTATGAAGAAACTCGTGGTGTTTTGAAAGTATTTCTGGAAAATGTAATCAGAGATGCTGTTACTTACACTGAACACGCCAAGAGGAAAACCGTCACCGCCATGGATGTTGTTTACGCTTTGAAACGACAAGGCCGTACTTTGTACGGATTTGGAGGTTAATTAATTAATTAACACAACAACAACAAAAAATCGGTTCTTTTTAGAACCACAATTTTTTTTACAAAAATATTCATTAATTCGTTCGTATTATAATTACGCAAACACATAATTACATTCATTCATAATTACCTAATTTTCCTAATTACATTCATTCATATCGAGATTACGATAAAACCTTTTAATCTCTTAATTTATTTGATTAAAAATAAATCTTTGATTCTTTAATTACACAATTTGCTAAATATGTAATTAAAAGATTCATAATTACGTTCATTCATATCGAGATTACGACAAACAATTATTTTTTAATTTATTTGATTAAAAATAAATCTTTGAATTTTTAATTACGCAATTTGCTAATTATGTAATTGAAGATTATTATTAAATTAATAATCTATTATTTACAATTAACACAAATTAATAATAATGTGTGATGAGAGAGAGAGAGAGAGAGAGAGAGAGAGAATAAAAAAAAGATATGTTTGAGAGAGAGAGAGAGATATATATAGATATACTGTATGTAAGAGAGACAGATATATTGTTAAGTTTATTATATATATATATATTAATATATTTTTTAATTACGTTTTTAATAAATTAGATAAAATTGCCAAATTCATTAATTTGGTGGCCCTGAAAAGGGCCGGTATTTTGTATAATTTTTAATCTGGATGATGACGTCAAATTTATGCTTTCTTTTCGGTTTTCTTGGGCAAAAGAACAGCTTGAATGTTGGGTAAGACACCACCTTGTGCAATTGTCACGCCCGACAATAGTTTGTTCAATTCCTCATCGTTTCTGATGGCCAATTGTAAATGACGTGGAATAATACGAGTTTTCTTGTTGTCACGGGCTGCATTTCCCGCCAATTCCAACACTTCAGCCGCCAAGTATTCCATTACAGCTGCCAAATATACTGGAGCTCCAGCACCGACACGTTCAGCATAATTACCTTTGCGTAAAAGCCGATGAATTCGGCCCACTGGAAATTGAAGTCCGGCTCTGCTACTACGTGACTTTGCCTTTCCCTTCACTTTTCCACCTTTGCCGCGTCCACTCATGATTTTTGTGTTTTTAAATTATTTGAAATACTTTGAAAGCGCTCGAGAAGAACAACAACTGTTCAGCTCGAATGTGTAAAACGTACTGAATATTCCGACGCAAAAGCACCTATATTTGTAGACTATTGCATGCGTAGCGCGGTCCAACCAGAGCGCTTGAAACGATGCACTGAAAATTCGGTTTGACGGTGAATTGTATAAGAGGGGATTTGAACGGAAATGATCTACCATTCGTCGCTTAGCATTCGTGTTAAACGCTACTCTCTCTCGATTCGATATTAAAACAACAAATCAGCATCATGCCACCCAAGACAAGTGGGAAAGCAGCCAAAAAAGCTGGAAAAGCTCAGAAAAACATTTCGAAAACTGACAAGAAAAAGAAGCGCAGGAGGAAGGAAAGTTACGCAATCTACATTTACAAAGTGTTGAAGCAAGTCCATCCTGATACTGGAATTTCGAGTAAGGCAATGAGCATCATGAACAGTTTTGTTAATGATATTTTCGAACGAATTGCCGCTGAGGCATCTCGTTTGGCTCATTACAACAAACGTTCGACAATTACCAGCAGAGAAATTCAAACAGCAGTTCGTCTACTTTTGCCTGGTGAATTAGCCAAGCACGCAGTCAGTGAAGGAACAAAAGCCGTCACCAAGTACACAAGTTCCAAATAATTTGGTTCTGCAGCACAACATCTCAAACAAAAAATCGGTTCTTTTTAGAACCACAAATATAATTAATTTAGAAATTTTCTAATATCAAAAACGATAAAAAAAAAACACTTAAATTCACTTCACTCACTAATTAATCAAATTAATTTTTTTAAATTTTACTAAATTCTCTTTGAAAATCTACAAATAAATTATATTAACATTAAATAAATAATTAATAGAATATACTTAATTTAATTTCAATTGTTATTGAACGACCAATACCTTTGTTAATACTAATATCGTTTAACTGAAAAATATTACCTACGTACCCTAATTTAGCAAAAAAAAAAAATTCTACCTGTTCTATTTATAGATTTCTCGCAATTTTTTCCCCTGGTTGTTTACAATTTTGCTGTGGAAAATTCCACATATTTTTATATATTCCCAAATACTATCTGATTTACTCACTTTTTCAACCAATATTCTATAAATAATTATTATACACTTTACATAATATAGTACAAGTAGTATTATTTTATTAATTTTTATTTGTTTTTATTTTTCCAATCAATTAACTTGCAATTAAAAATCAATTACGTTTGACAATAATATTATTTCAATTGTAATATAATCAATTGAAGTGTACATTTAGCAAAAAATTCTGTACCTGATTTAATTCTGTTTGAATTTCAATTTTTTGGGGTTGTTTACATTTTTACTATGGAAAAACCCACTAATTCTCATTTATTCTCAATGCGCATTTTTCTCTATTATTGCATCGAAAAATATTAAAATTACATTATTTTTTTTTTATTTTTATGAAAATACTGTAAATAATAATCAGTTTAATTTAATTGTTAGTTATTTTCGATAGAATTTAGAAATATTATGAGAAAATGCTGCATTCATTTGTTAAATGCGTAGTACAACTTGTGAAATTTTCAAATTGATTTTAAAAATACTTTCACATAATATTTCATTTCAAATTTATGTTTACCTATAAATGTAGATGTTTTACAATGTAAATCAATTAGTTTCAGGTCGATTCATATCGATTTTCATTAGCAAAAAGCCAATTTAAATCAACTTGTAGCCAGAAAAATCACAAATATTTCGACATTTTTGCTAATTACATCTAAACCGCTAAACGAATTACCATAATTCTTTCTGCATTTCGTAGCGAGTATTCCAGTTAACAATCGTGCAAAAACAGATTGATAATACATCATTTGGTTTGCGAGTAAATTGCAATAGCATCATTGAAAAATTTCCACTAACAGATTGAAACTCGAACATTTTGTGTGAAATAATTTCGTATATGGACGGTCACGTTGCGGGTTGCAACGTATTTATCTCTCTTAGCACTTGTTGCCGGAGCTGGAGTTCTCTCTTGCTCTCTGAAGCCTCGCTCCGTCAGTCAGCTACTTTTCTACGAGTGTAACTACCATTCTTTAATATTCTAAGTTTCTCTTATTCTCATTATCCTAATCCACAAAAATACAAAGTGCGCGAATAACAATCCGACCGACCCATACTTGTGCGACGGTTCGGTACGACTCGCTGTGACCCTGTACGACCCGTGCGTTGGTGCTCGCTCGCCCCGTTTATATACTTTATCGCTAGTGTTTACCATTTGTTCGCCGTACGCTCGTTAGTGCTTGCTCGCCCTGTGTATATACTTTCTATCGCTATTGTTCACGGATGCTCACCAGTGCTCGCCACACGCTCGTTTGTGCTCGTTCATTCCAACCGCGGTAATCTTAATTGCTAGTGTTTGTCACTCACTCGCAACGCTCGCCGCATGCTCACCAGTGCTCGCCGCACGCTCGTTTGTGCTCGTTTATTCCAATCGGTGTAATATCAATTGTAGGTGTTCGTCACACACTTGCAACGCTCGCCGCATGCTCGCCGGTGCTCGCCGCACGCTCGTTAGTGCTCAACGCAGAATCCACTCAGATTCAAAATTCTAACACATTCCGCAATCGACATCATGGCGTCTGATCAAACGTGGGGCCTAGGTTCGAGCACGAACCCATTCGTATCCACCAGCACCCCAGCCGAGGCACCAAAGATTGAAATTTCCAACGATGACTGGAAAATTCTGTCGGAAGTTCTTTCACCTGAGTTCAAACCCTACCAATCGTTTCCTAGTATCGCAGAAACTATGTGGCGCCCAAACGAAGATTCACTACAACAGGATCCAAAACCACTCGACCAACAACAACATACAAACAAATTACAACTACTAATTCCATGGACTTCGACTGCTCCAACGTTTTCCGGAAACATCCTGGAAGACCCGCGTAAGTTTTTGCATGACATGCTGAACTTGTACAAGAAACACGGTATCGCAGTGGAAAAATATACGGAATTCACAATCAAACAACTGCGAGACAAGGCAAGTACACGTTTTTTGCCTTACATTAAGCTGTACTCTTGGGATCAATTTCTCGATGCATTTGAATTTGAGTACGAAAACACGGCACGCATTTCCGAGCTCAAAGCAATCGCGTATAGTGAAGTACAGAAGGACGAATCAGCAGAACTATTTATGTTACGCAAAAAGGCGCTGTTCACACGAGTGGAACCGGACATGCGCGAATTCCACCTAGTCGAAATTTTGATAAATCAACTGAAACCAGAACTATCAATTAACTTACGTCGCCACCCCCCAACGCGATTTGACGCACTGCTAGAAGAAGTACGCGTCTTGGATCGCGACTTAAATCGCGAGCAACCAGTGGAAAACAAGAAACAAACAACAGTGCTCCCACAGTGTCGACACTGCCCAGAGAAACACTACCACAGCAACTGTCCAGTTCTGGCCAATAAACGACAGGAAAACACAAACAGAGGTTTGCATTCGAGAAACCAGCAGACCTCTCAATAAACATGGTTTCTCACACACCCGGCTTACCAATTATTCGAATCAAAATTGACGCACAAGATTACACAGCGCTAATCGATTCAGGCGCAAGCGTAAATTTTATTCGAAAAGGATTAACCACCAATTCACCAAGGCACCACAATAGAATCCACATTCGCCAAGCAATATCGTCAGCCAGCGTTCTACACAGCGACCAGACAATAACCGCGCTAATCAATTTTGGCAGTTTTGAAGAAGCAACTTCGTTTCACGTGGTCGAAAATCTTCAGCAGGAGATTGTATTTGGGTATAACTGGTTGGTACAACAGGATGCGCAGCTAGATTTTGCGCGCCAATGTTTGTATTTTGGCAAACAAAATCGCTCAACAGTCTACTGGGGAAGTACTAACTATCAAAACCATCGCAAACCAACACTGCCAACTTTGACAAATCTAGATGAAAAGGAACAAGTGATGTATCAGAAGATTATCAACGAATTTACCAACGTATTCGACTCAACACTGCAACCACCATCTACCAACGCGACAGAGCACAAAATCACGCTGCACAATCCGAAACCAGTGCAAATTCGACCCCGGAAGTACTCCAACGAGAAGCTCCAGATCATTGAGCAGCAAATCGAAGAAATGTTAACAGCAGGCATAATCGAGCCAAGTCAGTCAAACTTTTCGTCACCAATCCACATAGTGGCGAAAAAGAATGGAAAACACCGATTCTGCATCGATTATCGGCAACTCAATACTCAAACGCGAGACGAGACCGCTCAGTTACCAGCTATACAGGACGCAATTCGTGAGTTCGGCGAAGCTAAAATATTTTCGGTATTAGATCTGAGCAGCGGCTACTGGCAGATACCCTTGGAAAAACACACTAAACCTTTAACGGCATTCACGACTCCAGATGGATCGACTTACCAATTCACGGTAATGCCATTTGGATTAAAAAACGCACCCGCAACATTTCAAAAATTAATGACACAGAAGGTTCTGCACGGTTATCTAAATAAATTTTGCAAAGTTTATTTGGATGACATCATCATATTTTCGAAAACAACGGAAGAACACGCACAACACTTAAGGTTGGTACTGGAACGAATTCAGCAAAACAAACTGCGATGTGCACCAGAGAAATGCACGTTGGCTCAATCCAACATCGAGTTTCTTGGTCACAGTATCTCGGCAGAAGCCAATCATCCAATCGCAGCTCACATTGACCAAATCGAAAACTATCCAGCACCAAAATCACGAAAACAACTTCGAGGCTTTATCGGAATCTGTAACTGGGTACGAGAATACGTTCCAAATTTTGCAACAATGGCGGCCACATTAACAGACTTGCTAAGCGAAAAACGCCGCTGGAAATGGTCCGAAGAAGAGCAAAACGCATTCGACCACATCAAACAGGAACTGAAGAAACCACTTAAACTCAGCAGACCCAATCACAATCTGGCGTTTATTCTACAAACGGACGCAAGCGCTAAAGGTATGGGAGCAGTACTGTATCAGACCGAAGGCGACCAGAAGTATATCATTTCGTACGCCAGTGCAAGATTCAACCAAACCGAACGCGCATACCACGTCAACGAGCAAGAATGTTTGGCGGTCATTTGGGCGATAAAGCGATATCGCCACTTTTTGGAGGATCGACCATTCACCTTACGAACAGACAGCCGAGCAATTACATGGTTAAACCAGGTAAAGGATTCGAAAACTAAACTGGCACGATGGTCACTATTACTACAGGAGTTTAGTTTTCAAATCGTACACTGTCCAGGATCAACAAACCAATTGCCCGACTACCTATCTCGTAACCCTGGGAACGAGCAAGTACCCACCGATATGCTAAATGACGAACATTTGACACCACCTACGCAAGGAGAAGAAAAATTGAACGTGCTGGAAATGGAGACCCTAGACGACCAAGTGATGAGGAGCCAAAGAAATAGCACCACGCACCAAACACTCGTGGCTAAATGGCAGCGAATCCAGTTGGATGGAGTATCGGAACCAGGAGACAAGACATTCTCAACCTTGTACGCGGTAAAAGACAACATATTATACGAGAGAGGCCAAAACATTTGGAAAATGTGTGTACCATTGGACATGCAAGCACGAGTTCTAAACGAATTCCACGACAGCCCATTGGCCGGACACCCAGGACGCGACGAAACCTATCGCGCAATTCGGCAACGCTTCACATGGATCGGTTTAGAATCAACAGTGCGAAAATACGTAAAGGGCTGCATTATCTGTTCAACCGTGAAAGCAGGGACGCCACAAGCTCCAGCACCACTACGTGCGCACGTTCCCACACAACCATGGGAATCAATTAGTATCGACATACTAGGACCATACCCACATTCATTCAACAACAATCGATACATTATTATGGCTGAAGACTTGTTTACAAGATGGATTGAGGCTAGACCATGCGAAAAAGCTAGACGAAAAGACGTTATTGCGTTTCTCGAAACAGACATCTTTTCGCGCTACGGCTATCCGCGACAAATTATATCGGACCAGGGATCCCAAATGAAAGGTCCAAAATGGGAGAAGTATTTGAATAAATTCAACATTCAGCCGTGGACAACGGCAGCTTACCATCAAAGAGCGAATCCCGTTGAACGACGCGTCCAAGAATTTAAAAAAAGTCTGCGTACCTTACTAATCGATAAAAACGAACGTGCATGGGAGGACCAGCTACCAACAGCACTCTTCCACAACCATTCACGAGAAAACCGAGCAACAGGAGTATCACCAGCCAAAGCGTTATTTGGATCGGAACTTCACCGACCAGGCGAATGGCAAAGACCCAGAGATCACAACGCCGAAGAAACAGCGGAACAACGACGGAACCAGATCCAGCGCCGTCAAAACGTATTTCAACGGAGATACGTAGTAACACCACAAAACGACCACATTACGTTCCAAATCAATGACTACGTAATGACAAAAGCCAGAGGTCATTCAAACTTCGGACCGAAATGGACAGGCCCGCACCAAGTGGTAGACGTCAAGGCGGGTAACATCTACGTTATCAACAAGGACGGAGCGCATACCAAACTTCATGTAGACGATCTACGACCGGCACCGACCAGTGATCCACCAATCTTGTAGTTATTCACATATTAAGATATATTTTGTTTTTTTTTGTATTAGATAATAAATCAGTGCAGTTAACACTCGTCAGAGAGGGGGCCGTGTTGCCGGAGCTGGAGTTCTCTCTTGCTCTCTGAAGCCTCGCTCCGTCAGTCAGCTACTTTTCTACGAGTGTAACTACCATTCTTTAATATTCTAAGTTTCTCTTATTCTCATTATCCTAATCCACAAAAATACAAAGTGCGCGAATAACAATCCGACCGACCCATACTTGTGCGACGGTTCGGTACGACTCGCTGTGACCCTGTACGACCCGTGCGTTGGTGCTCGCTCGCCCCGTTTATATACTTTATCGCTAGTGTTTACCATTTGTTCGCCGTACGCTCGTTAGTGCTTGCTCGCCCTGTGTATATACTTTCTATCGCTATTGTTCACGGATGCTCACCAGTGCTCGCCACACGCTCGTTTGTGCTCGTTCATTCCAACCGCGGTAATCTTAATTGCTAGTGTTTGTCACTCACTCGCAACGCTCGCCGCATGCTCACCAGTGCTCGCCGCACGCTCGTTTGTGCTCGTTTATTCCAATCGGTGTAATATCAATTGTAGGTGTTCGTCACACACTTGCAACGCTCGCCGCATGCTCGCCGGTGCTCGCCGCACGCTCGTTAGTGCTCAACGCAGAATCCACTCAGATTCAAAATTCTAACACATTCCGCAATCGACATCACACTTAGAAAATTTGTGGCTCATTCTCCGCTCGACCGTTGTCAGGTAGAGTGTTCTCTCGTCGTCGTCAATCGTTTCGTGCGCTATTATAATAATTTGTTGTGTTATTTAATATACATTATTAAATAAAAAAAAAAAAAATGGCAGATATTGAAAATCAAAATTCATCATCGGCAGCATCGCCCAATGTGCAGTCTCCTGTGAAAAAGGAGAAAAAACTGAAAAATCCACGATTGAAACCATCTCATCCACCCACATCAGAAATGGTAAATAATGCAATCAAGGACCTTAAAGAGCGTGGCGGTTCATCATTGCAAGCAATTAAAAAGTACGTAGCTGCCAATTACAAAGTGGACGCGGAAAAAGTGTCGCCGTTCATCAAGAAATATTTAAAAGCGGCCGTTCTATCTGGATCCTTAATTCAAACCAAAGGCAAAGGTGCATCTGGTTCATTTAAATTGGCCACTACGGGGTCGTCATCAGCCGCCGCTACCGCCGCCGCCGCAAAAAAAGCTGTAAATAAAAAGAGGAAAAGTGTTGTGAAGAAATCATCATCGCCAGTGAAACGAGTTGGTGTTTCAAAAGCATCTGCTGCCGCCGCCGCCGCCGCCGCTGATAAGAAATCTTCAAAGAAGACCGCCGTTGCAGCTGCAAAAGGTAATAAAAAAGTTGTTGGTGCCGCTGCGAAAAAGGCCGCCGCCGTTGCTGCAATTAAGGCAAAGAAGCCAGCTGCCACCGAAAAGAAAGCCGCCGCCAAACCAGCGGTTGCCGCCGCCGCCGCCAAAAGTCCATCAAAGGCGAAAAAATCGAATAAAAGTCCAACGAAAAAACCGAAGGCGCCAAAACCAAAAACAACAACCAAAACAGCTGCTGCTGCTTCGTCAAAGGCAAAAAAAGCCGCCTCTCCCAAAAGAAAAAAGTGAATTTTTTCGTTTTGAAAATCAACGCAAATCTTGGAATGCAAATTCCAAAACAACAAATGGCCCTTCTCAGGGCCACAAAATTATTTACTATAAATATTCTCGAATTTCGACTTTTTGACAAACATTGAATTTTTAATTGCCCCCTACTTAATTAATTATTCAACTTCAGAACTTAACCGATCCAGTATACACAAAGTGTTTTTTTTTTAATTACTTAAATAATTAATAATTAATTAATTATTTATTACTAATTATTTATTAATTTAGTTAATAATTAATCCATTGACCGATAGATGGCTATAAATTTAAATTTTGCGCGTTTTTTTTAATTACTTAAATACTAGTTAATTAATTATTTATTAATAATTAATTATTAATTTAGTTAATCTATTTACCGATAGATGGCTATAAATTTGAATTTTGCAGGTTTTTTTTAAATAACTTAAATACTAATTAATTAATTATTTATTAATAATTAATTATTAATTTAGTTAATTTATTGACCGATTGGTGGCTATAAATTTGAATTTTGCGCGTTTTTTTTTAAATTATTTAAATACTTATTAATTAATTATTTATTAATAATTAATTATTAATTTAGTTAATCTATTGACCAATAGATGGCTATAAATTTGAATTTTGCGCATTTTTTTTAAATAACTTAAATACTAATTAACTAATTATTTGTTAATAATTAATTATTAATTTAGTTAATCTATTGACCAATAGATGGCTATAAATTTGAATTTTGCGCGTTTTTTTTAAATAACTTAAATACTAATTAACTAATTATTTGTTAATAATTAATTATTATTTTAGTTAATCTATTGACCGATAGATGGCTATAAATTTGAATTTTGCGCGTTTTTTTTAATTACTTAAATACTAATTAATTAATTATTTATTAATAATTAATTATTAATTTAGTTAATCTATTGACCAATAGATGGCTATAAATTTGAATTTTGCGCGTTTTTTTTAAATAACTTAAATACTTATTAATTAATTATTTATTAATAATTAATTATTAATTTAGTTAATCTATTGACCAATAGATGGCTATAAATTTGAATTTTGCGCATTTTTTTTAAAAAACTTAAATACTAATTAACTAATTATTTGTTAATAATTAATTATTAATTTAGTTAATCTATTGACCGATAAATGGCCATAAATTTGAATTTTTTGCATTTTTTTTTTAATTATTGACTTATTTACTAATAGATGGCGCTTTAGTAAAATGCAACCAGCAATACACGTCGCATCACAGTTTAGCTATTCTCCAATAGATGGCGCTGTTCTAAGATGCAACCAACAATACATTTTGCTATAAATTTGAATTTTGCGCGTTTTTTTTAAAATAATTTAAATACTAATTAATTAATTATTTATTAATAATTAATTATTAATTTAGTTAATTTATTGACCGATAGATGTCTATAAATTTGAATTTCGCGCGTTTTTTTTTTAAATAATTTAAATACTAATTAATTAATTATTTATTAATAATTAATTATTAATTTAGTTAATTTATTAACCGATAGATGACTATAAAATTGAATTTTGCGCGTTTTTTTTTTAAATAACTTAAATACTAATTAATTAATTATTTATTAATAATTAATTATTAATTTAGTTAATCTATTGACCGATAGATGGCTATAAATTTGAATTTTGCACGTTTTTTTTTAATAATTTAAATACTAATTAATTAATTGTTTATTAATAATTAATTATTAATTTAGTTAATCTATTAACCGATAGGTGGCCATAAATTTGAATTTTTTGCAGTTTTTTTTTTAAATTGAGCTATTTACTAATAGATGGCGCTTTAGTAAAATGCAACCAACAATACACGTTGCATCATAGTTTAACTATTTTCCAATAGATGGCGCTGCTTTAAGATGCAACCAACAATACATTTTGCTATAAATTTGAATTTTTCGCGCTTTTTTTTTTATTAATTTAGGTTAGGTTGGGTTTAATTATCAATATATTAACCGATAAATGGCTATAAATTTGAATTTCGCGCGTTTTTTTGTAATTATTTATTAATAATTAATTATTAATTTAGTTAATTTATTGACCGATAGATGGCTATAAATTTGAATTTATTGCAGTTTTTTTTTTAATTATTGAGCTATTTACTAATAGATGGCGCTTTAGTAAAATGCAACCAGCAATACACGTCGCATCACAGTTTAGCTATTTCCCAATAGATGGCGCTGCTCTAAGATGCAACCAACAATACATTTTGCTATAAATTTGAACTTTTTTTTTTTTTTTTTAATTTAGGTTAGGTTGGGTTTAATTATCAATATATTAACCGATAAATGGCTATAAATTTGAATTTCGCGCGTTTTTTTGTAATTATTTATTAATAATTAATTATTAATTTAGTTAATTTATTGACCGATAGATGGCTATAAATTTGAATTTATTGCAGTTTTTTTTTAATTATTGAGCTATTTACTAATAGATGGCGCTTTAGTAAAATGCAACCAGCAATACACGTCGCATCACAGTTTAGCTATTTCCCAATAGATGGCGCTGCTCTAAGATGCAACCAACAATACATTTTGCTATAAATTTGAACTTTTTTTTTTTTTTTAATTTAGGTTAGGTTGGGTTTAATTATCAATATATTGACCGATAAATGGCTATAAATTTGAATTTCGCGCGTTTTTTTGTAATTATTTATCAATAATTAATTATTAATATAGTTAATCTATTGACCGGTAGGTGGCCATAAATTTGAATTTTTTGCAGTTTTTTTCCAAAAAAAATTGAGCTATTTACTAATAGATGGCGCTTTGGTAAAAATGCAACCAGCAATACACGTTGCATCATAGTTTAACTATTTCCCAATAGATGGCGCTGCTCTAAGATGCAACCAACAATACATTTTGAATTTTCCGCGTTTTTTTTTTTTTTTTTTAATAATTTAGGTTAGGTTTAGATGCAATTTAGGTTAGGTTAGATACTTTCAGATGCAACCAACAATACATGAAGCTATAAATTTCATTTTTCCGCGTTTTTTTTTTAATAATTTAGGTTAGGTTTAGATGCAATTTAGGTTAGGTTAGATGCTTTAAGATGCATCTAACAATACAGAAAGTTTTTTTTTTAATAATTTAGGTTAGGTTGGGATTTGGCTAAGTTAGGTTAGATTGAATTTAATTAATTTTATTTGATCTTGACAAAATATGATTTAAATTCAAAACCAAAAAATTTACCTAGAAGCCCCAAAAGGCTAAAATGATTATGTGTAAAGTAATTGTAACCTCGAGAATCGGACAATAAATAAGAAAGATGGCAAATAACAATGGCGGCAACTGACAGATGAAACGTCAAAAATTCACAACTTTGTTATTTATGGACCGATTTGAGAAATTCAAAAAGCCTCAACATTGTGACGTTAAGACGAATCCAAATTCGTCAGGTATTCAAGAATCGGACAATAATTAGCGGAGCTACCGGAGCGCCACCTATCGGAAAAAAATTGAAAATTCCAAAAATGCTTCAAATTGTCTGAAACGCATAGAAAACATGAAACCCCCAACCCGCCCCCCTAAAGGTTTTTCTATATATATACAATAGTTCCGGAATTTTTCGGAAAAAAACTTGCTCTAATCGCATTAAGACTAGTCTTAAAAATTGCACAAAAATTCGACAAACAAAAAATATGTCTTTGACATTTTGCAAAAATTTCAAAGACAACGGACCTATATCAAAAAAACTGTTTTTCCCCTTCAATCACGCTCATTCAACATGCAACAACTTTCTTATTTATGAACCGATTTGAAAAATTCAAATAACAAAAATATTGTGGACATTAAGACAATCCTAAATCCATTACGTATTTAATAATCAGACATTAATTAGCCGAAATAAACCAGAAAAACTACTAATTATACTTTTAACGTCTTAATAAAACTCTGACAAGTCGATTAAAACAAACTTTTTTTTTTCGATTTTTAGTACTAAATTTCGTGGGGACTTGTAAAATTTTTTCAATTTTTCACCAACAACAACATTCATTACGCTTCAGCCGTCTGCATCTGCGCGCATCTATTTTATGCATCGGCTTTTACTGTGTGTTTGTTGCTTCACAACAGTAAAACACTACTTTCTATCAAAACCGTAAAACTAAAATTAAAAAAAAAAAAAAAAAATACTACTACTAATATTTTATTTGTTGTATCAATTAAATTAAAAATCAAACATCAACCAAATTATTATTTGTTGTGTTTTAACAAATTTTCAGTCGGGCATTTATTATGGAATAATAATAGATAATTGAATTTATTAAGTGGGGGAATTGTTTTTATTCCTTTACACCATAATTATATACATAAAAAAAAAAAAAAAAAAAAAAAAAAAATTTTTTTTTTTGCGCCTAAAAATCCAATTGGATTCTTATAAGACAAAATCCAATTGGATTCTGAGAATTCCGCGCGCGCGGAAATCCAATTGGATTCTTATAAGACAACGACCATACCACATTGGTAACTGCCGTTCCTCGTCCGATCAACGAAGCAAAGCAATGTCGGGCGCGGTTAGTACTTGGATGGGTGACCGCTTGGGAACACCGCGTGCCGTTGTCTTTTTTTTTTAAATAAAATAAAAAAAAAATGTTTAAATAAAAAAAATTATTTTTATTTTAGCTCTCTCTCTCTCTCTCTTACACACACAACCTTTCTCTCTCTCTCTCTTACACACACAACCTTTCTCTCTCTCTCTCTTACACACACAACCTTTCTCTCTCTCTCTTACACACACAACCTTTCTCTCTCTCTCTTACACACACAACCTTTCTCTCTCTCTCTTTTTCTTACACACACAACCTTTCTCTCTCTCTTTCTAGGAAAACAACAACAACAATCGATATCGATTACTCAAATATTTATGTAAATATTTTTGGTGGTTCTGAAAAGAACCGATTGATTTTTAATTAAATAATTAATTAAAATTATTTAAGCACGTTCGCCTCGAATACGTCTAGCCAATTGGATGTCTTTCGGCATGATGGTGACACGTTTTGCGTGAATGGCACAAAGATTTGTATCTTCGAAAAGTCCAACCAAATACGCTTCGCTAGCTTCTTGCAATGCCATAACAGCTGAACTTTGGAAACGCAAATCGGTTTTGAAATCCTGTGCAATTTCCCTTACCAAACGTTGGAATGGCAATTTGCGGATCAGCAATTCGGTGCTCTTTTGATAACGACGAATTTCACGCAGAGCCACGGTTCCTGGACGATAACGATGTGGTTTTTTGACACCGCCAGTGGCTGGGGCACTTTTACGAGCAGCCTTGGTAGCAAGTTGCTTACGTGGTGCCTTACCTCCAGTAGATTTTCTGGCAGTTTGCTTGGTACGAGCCATTATTATTTTCAATTAAATTGAAAAAAAAAAATGAAATAATTATTTGCAACGACGACGAAGTGAACACTTTGAATGCACGCTCACAAATAAGAAATTTCTCACTAAACGCACGCTTAAATAAACTTTTCAGGCTACTACCACTCGATTGGTCCGTTTCTACGCTGCAACTTTGCTTGGGGTGGGGCAATTTAATAAAACTAGCGCTGGAAATGCGTACGAGCTCAGTTGCTCACTCGTCTTTCACAGTGATTCTATATACATTTACTTTTCAATTTTAAATCAAAATGACTGGTCGTGGTAAAGGTGGTAAAGGTTTGGGAAAAGGCGGCGCCAAGCGTCATCGTAAAGTGTTGCGTGATAACATCCAAGGTATCACAAAACCTGCTATTCGACGATTGGCTCGACGTGGTGGTGTCAAACGTATTTCTGGTCTCATCTATGAAGAAACTCGTGGTGTTTTGAAAGTATTTCTGGAAAATGTAATCAGAGATGCTGTTACTTACACTGAACACGCCAAGAGGAAAACCGTCACAGCCATGGATGTTGTTTACGCTTTGAAACGACAAGGCCGTACTTTGTACGGATTATTTGTAGACTATTGCATGCGTAGCGCGGTCCAACCAGAGCGCTTGAAACGATGCACTGAAAATTCGGTTTGACAGTGAATTCTATAAATAGGAGGGGACTTAGTTGGAAATTTCACGACCCAGTCTGCATCCAACCGCGGTGCAGAGCAGTCGTTTGCGTGTGCTCCGTTCGCAAATTTCTTCGACTATTTTTAGTTTTACCTGCTATTACTAGTGACTTTGTGTACCTAGTGTGTGTTTTGCGTGTGTTAGTGGCATTTAGTGTTGTGCCTATACAAAACGTAAGCTTTTGAACAATTTTAGAAATTCTGCCACTAAAGGCGAGTTTCGCGTGCGTCTGCCTGTGTGGCCACGCCCACTTTTGTGTTGTGTGTCCAACCAAAACTTTGTGCTGTATTGTGCAGTTTTGTTTTGTGCAGTTCTGTGCTGTGCAGTGACAATTAGTGACAATCTTGTGCAGTTTTGTTTTGTGCAGTTCTGTGCTGTGCAGTGACATTTAGTGACAATCTTGTGCAGTTTTGTTTTGTGCAGTTCTGTGCTGTGCAGTGACAATTAGTGACAATCTTGTGCAGTTTTGCTTTGTGCAGTTCTGTGCCGTGCAGTGACATTTAGTGACAAACTTGTGCAGTCTTGTTTTGTGCAGTTCTGTGCTGTGCAGTGACAATTATACATGTATACATATTAAAAACTGAATAAAGATATTTAAAATCAAAATCAAATCGTCCGATCAACGAAGCAAAGCAATGTCGGGCGCGGTTAGTACTTGGATGGGTGACCGCTTGGGAACACCGCGTGCCGTTGTCTTTTTTTTTTAAATAAAAAAAAAAAAATGTTTAAATAAAAAAAATTATTTTTATTTTAGCTCTCTCTCTCTTTCTTACACACACAACCTTTCTCTCTTTCTCTCTCTTACACACACAACCTTTCTCTCTCTCTTTCTTACACACACAACCTTTCTCTCTCTCTTTCTAGGAAAACAACAACAACAATCGATATCGATTACTCAAATATTTATGTAAATATTTTTGGTGGTTCTGAAAAGAACCGATTGATTTTTAATTAAATAATTAATTAAAATTATTTAAGCACGTTCGCCTCGAATACGTCTAGCCAATTGGATGTCTTTCGGCATGATGGTGACACGTTTTGCTTTTGATAACGACGAATTTCACGCAACGCCACGGTTCCTGGACGATAACGATGTGGTTTTTTGACACCGCCAGTGGCTGGGGCACTTTTACGAGCAGCCTTGGTAGCAAGTTGCTTACGTGGTGCCTTACCTCCAGTAGATTTTCTGGCAGTTTGCTTGGTACGAGCCATTATTGAAAAAAAAAATGAAATAATTATTTGCAACGACGACGAAGTGAACACTTTGAATGCACGCTCACAAATAAGAAATTTCTCACTAAACGCACGCTTAAATAAACTTTTCAGGCCACTACCACTCGATTGGTCCGTTTCTACGCTGCAACTTTGCTTGGGGTGGGGCAATTTAATAAAACTAGCGCTGGAAGTGTGTACGAGCTCAGTTGCTCACTCGATTTTCACAGTGACACTATATACATTTATTTTTCAATTTTAAATCAAAATGACTGGTCGCGGTAAAGGTGGTAAAGGTTTGGGAAAAGGCGGCGCCAAGCGTCATCGTAAAGTGTTGCGTGATAACATCCAAGGTATCACAAAACCTGCTATTCGACGATTGGCTCGACGTGGTGGTGTCAAACGTATTTCTGGTCTCATCTATGAAGAAACTCGTGGTGTTTTGAAAGTATTTCTGGAAAATGTAATCAGAGATGCTGTTACTTACACTGAACACGCCAAGAGGAAAACCGTCACCGCCATGGATGTTGTTTACGCTTTGAAACGACAAGGCCGTACTTTGTACGGATTTGGAGGTTAATTAATTAATTAACACAACAACAACAAAAAATCGGTTCTTTTTAGAACCACAATTTTTTTTACAAAAATATTCATTAAATCGTTCGTATTATAATTACGCAAACACATAATTACATTCATTCAATTCATTTACATTCATTCATAATTACCTAATTTTCCTAATTACATTCATTCGTATCGCGAGATTACGATAAATCCTTTTAGTCTCTTAATTTATTTGATTAAAAATAAATCTTTGATTCTTTAATTACACAATTTGCTAAATATGTAATTAAAATATTCATAATTACGTTCATTCATATCGAGATTACGAGAAACAATTATTTTTTAATTTTACTTGATTAAAAATAAATCTTTGAATTTTTAATTACGCAATTTGCTAATTATGTAATTGAAGATTATTATTAGATTAATAATCTATTATTTACAATTGACAATAATGTGTGATGAGAGAGAGAATAAAGAAAGATATGTTTGAGAGAGAGAGAGATATATATATAGATATACTGTATGTAAGAGAGACAGATATATTGTTAAGTTTATTATATATATTAATATATTTTTTAATTACGTTTTTAATAAATTAGATAAAATTGCCAAATTAATTAATTTGGTGGCCCTGAAAAGGGCCGGTATTTTCTATGATTTTTAATCTGGATGATGATTACGTCAAATTTATGCTTTCTTTTCGGTTTTCTTGGGCAAAAGAACAGCTTGAATGTTGGGTAAGACACCACCTTGTGCAATTGTCACGCCCGACAATAGTTTGTTCAATTCCTCATCGTTTCTGATGGCCAATTGTAAATGACGTGGAATAATACGAGTTTTCTTGTTGTCACGGGCTGCATTTCCCGCCAATTCCAACACTTCAGCCGCCAAGTATTCCATTACAGCTGCCAAATATACTGGAGCTCCAGCACCGACACGTTCAGCATAATTACCTTTGCGTAAAAGCCGATGAATTCGGCCCACTGGAAATTGAAGTCCGGCTCTGCTACTACGTGACTTTGCCTTTCCCTTCACTTTTCCACCTTTGCCGCGTCCACTCATGATTTTTGTGTTTTTAAATTATTTGAAATAAGCTTTGAAAGCGCTCGAGAAGAACAACAACTGTTCACCTCGAATGTGTAAAACGTACTGAATATTCCGACGCAAAAGCACCTATATTTGTAGACTATTGCATGCGTAGCGCGGTCCAACCAGAGCGCTTGAAACGATGCACTGAAAATTCGGTTTGACGGTGAATTGTATAAGAGGGGATTTGAACGGAAATTTTCTACCATTCGTCGCTTAGCATTCGTGTTAAACGCTACTCTCTCTCTCGATTCGATATTAAAACAACAAATCAGCATCATGCCACCCAAGACAAGTGGGAAAGCAGCCAAAAAAGCTGGAAAAGCTCAGAAAAACATTTCGAAAACTGACAAGAAAAAGAAGCGCAGGAGGAAGGAAAGTTACGCAATCTACATTTACAAAGTGTTGAAGCAAGTCCATCCTGATACTGGAATTTCGAGTAAGGCAATGAGCATCATGAACAGTTTTGTTAATGATATTTTCGAACGAATTGCCGCTGAGGCATCTCGTTTGGCTCATTACAACAAACGTTCGACAATTACCAGCAGAGAAATTCAAACAGCAGTTCGTCTACTTTTGCCTGGTGAATTAGCCAAGCACGCAGTCAGTGAAGGAACAAAAGCCGTCACCAAGTACACAAGTTCCAAATAATTTGGTTCTGCAGCACAACATCTCAAACAAAAAATCGGTTCTTTTTAGAACCACAAATTTAATTAATTTAGAAATTTTCTAATATCAAAAACGATAAAAAAAAAACACTTAAATTCACTTATTAATATTTTTCATTCAAATTTAATTAATCAAATTAATTTTTTTAAATTATACTAAATTCTCTTTGAAAATCTACAAATAAATTATATTAACATTAAATAAATAATTAATAGAATATACTTAATTTAATTTCAATAAATTGTTATTGAACGACCAATACAATTTTTTCCCCTCGTTGTTTACAATTTTGCTGTGGAAAATTCCACATATTTTTATATACATATTCCCAAATACTATCTGATTTACTCACTTTTTCAACCAATATTCTATAAATAATTATTAAACACTTCACATAATATATAGTACAAGTAGTATTATTTTATTAATTTTTATTTGTTTTTATTTTTTCAATCAATTAACTTGCAATTAAAAATCAATTACGTTTGAAAATAATATTATTTCAATTGTAATATAATCAATTGAAGTGTACATTTAGCAAAAAATTCTACTACCTGATTTAATTCTGTTTGAATTTCAATTTTTTGGGGTTGTTTACATTTTTACTATGGAAAAACCCACTAATTCTCATTTATTCTCAATGCGCATTTTTCTCTATTATTGCATCGAAAAATATTAAAATTACATTATTTTTTTTTTATTTTTATGAAAATACTGTAAATAATAATCAGTTTAATTTAATTGTTAGTTATTTTCGATAGAATTTAGAAATATTATGAGAAAATGCTGCATTCATTTGTTAAATGCGTAGTACAACTTGTGAAATTTTCAAATTGATTTTAAAAATACTTTCACATAATATTTCATTTCAAATTTATGTTTACCTATAAATGTAGATGTTTTACAATGTAAATCAATTAGTTTCAGGTCGATTCATATCGATTTTCATTAGCAAAAAGCCAATTTAAATCAACTTGTAGCCAGAAAAATCACAAATATTTCGACATTTTTGCTAATTACATCTAAACCGCTAAACGAATTACCATAATTCTTTCTGCATTTCGTAGCGAGTATTCCAGTTAACAATCGTGCAAAAACAGATTGATAATACATCATTTGGTTTGCGAGTAAATTGCAATAGCATCATTGAAAAATTTCCACTAACAGATTGAAACTCGAACATTTTGTGTGAAATAATTTCGTATATGGACGGTCACGTTGCGGGTTGCAACGTATTTATCTCTCTTAGCACTTGTTGCCGGAGCTGGCAGTTCTCTCTTGCTCTCTGAAGCCTCGCTCCGTCAGTCAGCTACTTTTCTACGAGTGTAACTACCATTCTTTAATATTCTAAGTTTCTCTTATTCTCATTATCCTAATCCACAAAAATACAAAGTGCGCGAATAACAATCCGACCGACCCATACTTGTGCGACGGTTCGGTACGACTCGCTGTGACCCTGTACGACCCGTGCGTTGGTGCTCGCTCGCCCCGTTTATATACTTTATCGCTAGTGTTTACCATTTGTTCGCCGTACGCTCGTTAGTGCTTGCTCGCCCTGTGTATATACTTTCTATCGCTATTGTTCACGGATGCTCACCAGTGCTCGCCACACGCTCGTTTGTGCTCGTTCATTCCAACCGCGGTAATCTTAATTGCTAGTGTTTGTCACTCACTCGCAACGCTCGCCGCATGCTCACCAGTGCTCGCCGCACGCTCGTTTGTGCTCGTTTATTCCAATCGGTGTAATATCAATTGTAGGTGTTCGTCACACACTTGCAACGCTCGCCGCATGCTCGCCGGTGCTCGCCGCACGCTCGTTAGTGCTCAACGCAGAATCCACTCAGATTCAAAATTCTAACACATTCCGCAATCGACATCATGGCGTCTGATCAAACGTGGGGCCTAGGTTCGAGCACGAACCCATTCGTATCCACCAGCACCCCAGCCGAGGCACCAAAGATTGAAATTTCCAACGATGACTGGAAAATTCTGTCGGAAGTTCTTTCACCTGAGTTCAAACCCTACCAATCGTTTCCTAGTATCGCAGAAACTATGTGGCGCCCAAACGAAGATTCACTACAACAGGATCCAAAACCACTCGACCAACAACAACATACAAACAAATTACAACTACTAATTCCATGGACTTCGACTGCTCCAACGTTTTCCGGAAACATCCTGGAAGACCCGCGTAAGTTTTTGCATGACATGCTGAACTTGTACAAGAAACACGGTATCGCAGTGGAAAAATATACGGAATTCACAATCAAACAACTGCGAGACAAGGCAAGTACACGTTTTTTGCCTTACATTAAGCTGTACTCTTGGGATCAATTTCTCGATGCATTTGAATTTGAGTACGAAAACACGGCACGCATTTCCGAGCTCAAAGCAATCGCGTATAGTGAAGTACAGAAGGACGAATCAGCAGAACTATTTATGTTACGCAAAAAGGCGCTGTTCACACGAGTGGAACCGGACATGCGCGAATTCCACCTAGTCGAAATTTTGATAAATCAACTGAAACCAGAACTATCAATTAACTTACGTCGCCACCCCCCAACGCGATTTGACGCACTGCTAGAAGAAGTACGCGTCTTGGATCGCGACTTAAATCGCGAGCAACCAGTGGAAAACAAGAAACAAACAACAGTGCTCCCACAGTGTCGACACTGCCCAGAGAAACACTACCACAGCAACTGTCCAGTTCTGGCCAATAAACGACAGGAAAACACAAACAGAGGTTTGCATTCGAGAAACCAGCAGACCTCTCAATAAACATGGTTTCTCACACACCCGGCTTACCAATTATTCGAATCAAAATTGACGCACAAGATTACACAGCGCTAATCGATTCAGGCGCAAGCGTAAATTTTATTCGAAAAGGATTAACCACCAATTCACCAAGGCACCACAATAGAATCCACATTCGCCAAGCAATATCGTCAGCCAGCGTTCTACACAGCGACCAGACAATAACCGCGCTAATCAATTTTGGCAGTTTTGAAGAAGCAACTTCGTTTCACGTGGTCGAAAATCTTCAGCAGGAGATTGTATTTGGGTATAACTGGTTGGTACAACAGGATGCGCAGCTAGATTTTGCGCGCCAATGTTTGTATTTTGGCAAACAAAATCGCTCAACAGTCTACTGGGGAAGTACTAACTATCAAAACCATCGCAAACCAACACTGCCAACTTTGACAAATCTAGATGAAAAGGAACAAGTGATGTATCAGAAGATTATCAACGAATTTACCAACGTATTCGACTCAACACTGCAACCACCATCTACCAACGCGACAGAGCACAAAATCACGCTGCACAATCCGAAACCAGTGCAAATTCGACCCCGGAAGTACTCCAACGAGAAGCTCCAGATCATTGAGCAGCAAATCGAAGAAATGTTAACAGCAGGCATAATCGAGCCAAGTCAGTCAAACTTTTCGTCACCAATCCACATAGTGGCGAAAAAGAATGGAAAACACCGATTCTGCATCGATTATCGGCAACTCAATACTCAAACGCGAGACGAGACCGCTCAGTTACCAGCTATACAGGACGCAATTCGTGAGTTCGGCGAAGCTAAAATATTTTCGGTATTAGATCTGAGCAGCGGCTACTGGCAGATACCCTTGGAAAAACACACTAAACCTTTAACGGCATTCACGACTCCAGATGGATCGACTTACCAATTCACGGTAATGCCATTTGGATTAAAAAACGCACCCGCAACATTTCAAAAATTAATGACACAGAAGGTTCTGCACGGTTATCTAAATAAATTTTGCAAAGTTTATTTGGATGACATCATCATATTTTCGAAAACAACGGAAGAACACGCACAACACTTAAGGTTGGTACTGGAACGAATTCAGCAAAACAAACTGCGATGTGCACCAGAGAAATGCACGTTGGCTCAATCCAACATCGAGTTTCTTGGTCACAGTATCTCGGCAGAAGCCAATCATCCAATCGCAGCTCACATTGACCAAATCGAAAACTATCCAGCACCAAAATCACGAAAACAACTTCGAGGCTTTATCGGAATCTGTAACTGGGTACGAGAATACGTTCCAAATTTTGCAACAATGGCGGCCACATTAACAGACTTGCTAAGCGAAAAACGCCGCTGGAAATGGTCCGAAGAAGAGCAAAACGCATTCGACCACATCAAACAGGAACTGAAGAAACCACTTAAACTCAGCAGACCCAATCACAATCTGGCGTTTATTCTACAAACGGACGCAAGCGCTAAAGGTATGGGAGCAGTACTGTATCAGACCGAAGGCGACCAGAAGTATATCATTTCGTACGCCAGTGCAAGATTCAACCAAACCGAACGCGCATACCACGTCAACGAGCAAGAATGTTTGGCGGTCATTTGGGCGATAAAGCGATATCGCCACTTTTTGGAGGATCGACCATTCACCTTACGAACAGACAGCCGAGCAATTACATGGTTAAACCAGGTAAAGGATTCGAAAACTAAACTGGCACGATGGTCACTATTACTACAGGAGTTTAGTTTTCAAATCGAACACTGTCCAGGATCAACAAACCAATTGCCCGACTACCTATCTCGTAACCCTGGGAACGAGCAAGTACCCACCGATATGCTAAATGACGAACATTTGACACCACCTACGCAAGGAGAAGAAAAATTGAACGTGCTGGAAATGGAGACCCTAGACGACCAAGTGATGAGGAGCCAAAGAAATAGCACCACGCACCAAACACTCGTGGCTAAATGGCAGCGAATCCAGTTGGATGGAGTATCGGAACCAGGAGACAAGACATTCTCAACCTTGTACGCGGTAAAAGACAACATATTATACGAGAGAGGCCAAAACATTTGGAAAATGTGTGTACCATTGGACATGCAAGCACGAGTTCTAAACGAATTCCACGACAGCCCATTGGCCGGACACCCAGGACGCGACGAAACCTATCGCGCAATTCGGCAACGCTTCACATGGATCGGTTTAGAATCAACAGTGCGAAAATACGTAAAGGGCTGCATTATCTGTTCAACCGTGAAAGCAGGGACGCCACAAGCTCCAGCACCACTACGTGCGCACGTTCCCACACAACCATGGGAATCAATTAGTATCGACATACTAGGACCATACCCACATTCATTCAACAACAATCGATACATTATTATGGCTGAAGACTTGTTTACAAGATGGATTGAGGCTAGACCATGCGAAAAAGCTAGACGAAAAGACGTTATTGCGTTTCTCGAAACAGACATCTTTTCGCGCTACGGCTATCCGCGACAAATTATATCGGACCAGGGATCCCAAATGAAAGGTCCAAAATGGGAGAAGTATTTGAATAAATTCAACATTCAGCCGTGGACAACGGCAGCTTACCATCAAAGAGCGAATCCCGTTGAACGACGCGTCCAAGAATTTAAAAAAAGTCTGCGTACCTTACTAATCGATAAAAACGAACGTGCATGGGAGGACCAGCTACCAACAGCACTCTTCCACAACCATTCACGAGAAAACCGAGCAACAGGAGTATCACCAGCCAAAGCGTTATTTGGATCGGAACTTCACCGACCAGGCGAATGGCAAAGACCCAGAGATCACAACGCCGAAGAAACAGCGGAACAACGACGGAACCAGATCCAGCGCCGTCAAAACGTATTTCAACGGAGATACGTAGTAACACCACAAAACGACCACATTACGTTCCAAATCAATGACTACGTAATGACAAAAGCCAGAGGTCATTCAAACTTCGGACCGAAATGGACAGGCCCGCACCAAGTGGTAGACGTCAAGGCGGGTAACATCTACGTTATCAACAAGGACGGAGCGCATACCAAACTTCATGTAGACGATCTACGACCGGCACCGACCAGTGATCCACCAATCTTGTAGTTATTCACATATTAAGATATATTTTGTTTTTTTTTGTATTAGATAATAAATCAGTGCAGTTAACACTCGTCAGAGAGGGGGCCGTGTTGCCGGAGCTGGCAGTTCTCTCTTGCTCTCTGAAGCCTCGCTCCGTCAGTCAGCTACTTTTCTACGAGTGTAACTACCATTCTTTAATATTCTAAGTTTCTCTTATTCTCATTATCCTAATCCACAAAAATACAAAGTGCGCGAATAACAATCCGACCGACCCATACTTGTGCGACGGTTCGGTACGACTCGCTGTGACCCTGTACGACCCGTGCGTTGGTGCTCGCTCGCCCCGTGTATATACTTTCTATCGCTATTGTTCACGGATGCTCACCAGTGCTCGCCACACGCTCGTTTGTGCTCGTTCATTCCAACCGCGGTAATCTTAATTGCTAGTGTTTGTCACTCACTCGCAACGCTCGCCGCATGCTCACCAGTGCTCGCCGCACGCTCGTTTGTGCTCGTTTATTCCAATCGGTGTAATATCAATTGTAGGTGTTCGTCACACACTTGCAACGCTCGCCGCATGCTCGCCGGTGCTCGCCGCACGCTCGTTAGTGCTCAACGCAGAATCCACTCAGATTCAAAATTCTAACACATTCCGCAATCGACATCACACTTAGAAAATTTGTGGCTCATTCTCCGCTCGACCGTTGTCAGGTAGAGTGTTCTCTCGTCGTCGTCAATCGTTTCGTGCGCTATTATAATAATTTGTTGTGTTATTTAATATACATTATTAAATAAAAAAAAAAAAAATGGCAGATATTGAAAATCAAAATTCATCATCGGCAGCATCGCCCAATGTGCAGTCTCCTGTGAAAAAGGAGAAAAAACTGAAAAATCCACGATTGAAACCATCTCATCCACCCACATCAGAAATGGTAAATAATGCAATCAAGGACCTTAAAGAGCGTGGCGGTTCATCATTGCAAGCAATTAAAAAGTACGTAGCTGCCAATTACAAAGTGGACGCGGAAAAAGTGTCGCCGTTCATCAAGAAATATTTAAAAGCGGCCGTTCTATCTGGATCCTTAATTCAAACCAAAGGCAAAGGTGCATCTGGTTCATTTAAATTGGCCACTACGGGGTCGTCATCAGCCGCCGCTACCGCCGCCGCCGCAAAAAAAGCTGTAAATAAAAAGAGGAAAAGTGTTGTGAAGAAATCATCATCGCCAGTGAAACGAGTTGGTGTTTCAAAAGCATCTGCTGCCGCCGCCGCCGCCGCCGCTGATAAGAAATCTTCAAAGAAGACCGCCGTTGCAGCTGCAAAAGGTAATAAAAAAGTTGTTGGTGCCGCTGCGAAAAAGGCCGCCGCCGTTGCTGCAATTAAGGCAAAGAAGCCAGCTGCCGCCGAAAAGAAAGCCGCCGCCAAACCAGCGGTTGCCGCCGCCGCCGCCAAAAGTCCATCAAAGGCGAAAAAATCGAATAAAAGTCCAACGAAAAAACCGAAGGCGCCAAAACCAAAAACAACAACCAAAACAGCTGCTGCTGCTTCGTCAAAGGCAAAAAAAGCCGCCTCTCCCAAAAGAAAAAAGTGAATTTTTTCGTTTTGAAAATCAACGCAAATCTTGGAATGCAAATTCCAAAACAACAAATGGCCCTTCTCAGGGCCACAAAATTATTTACTATAAATATTCTCGAATTTCGACTTTTTGACAAACATTGCATTTTTAATTGCCCCCTACTTAATTAATTATTCAACTTCAGAACTTAACCGATCCAGTATACACAGAGTGTTTTTTTTTTAATTACTTAATAATTATTAATTAATTAATTATTTATTACTAATTATTTATTAATTTAGTTAATCTATTGACCGATAGATGGCTATAAATTTGAATTTTGCACGTTTTTTTTTTTTAAATAACTTAAATACTAATTAATTAATTATTTATTAGTAATTAATTATTAATTTAGTTAATTTATTGACCGATAGATGGCTATAAATTTGAATTTCGCGCGTTTTTTTTTTAAATAACTTAAATAATAATTAGTTAATTATTTATTAATAATTAATTATTAATTTAGTTAATTTATTGACCGATAGATGGCTATAAATTTGAATTTTTTCAGTTTTTTTTTTAATTATTGAGCTATTTACTAATAGATGGCGCTTTAGTAAAATGCAACCAGCAATACACGTCGCATCACAGTTTAGCTATTTTCCAATAGATGGCGCTGTTCTAAGATGCAACCAACAATACATTTTGCTATAAATTTGAATATTTTGCGGTTTTTTTAATTAACTTAAATACTAATTAACTAATTATTTGTTAATAATTAATTATTAATTTAGTTAATTTATTGACCGATAGATGGCTATAAATTTGAATTTCGCGCGTTTTTTTTAAATAACTTAAATACTAATTAATTAATTATTTATTAATAATTAATTATTAATTTAGTTAATTTATTGACCGATAGATGGCTATAAATTTGAATTTCGCGCGTTTTTTTTTTAAATAACTTAAATACTAATTAATTAATTATTTATTAATAATTAATTATTAATTTAGTTAATTTATTGACCGATAGATGGCTATAAATTTGAATTTTGCGCGTTTTTTTTTTAAAAATAATTTAAATACTAATTAATTATTTATTAATAATTAATTATTAATTTAGTTAATCTATTGACCGATTAATTGGCTATAAATTTGAATTTTGCGCGGTTTTTTTGTAATTATTTATTAATAATTAATTATTAATTTAGTTAATTTATTGACCGATAGATGGCTATAAATTTGAATTTTGCGCGTTTTTTTTAAGTAACTTAAATACTAATTAATTAATTATTTCTTAATAATTAATTATTAATTTAGTTAATTGACCGATAGATGGCTATAAATTTGAATCTCGCGCGTTTTTTTTTTAATTACTTAAATACTGATTAATTAATTATTTATTAATAATTAATTATTAATTTAGTTAATCTATTGTTCGATAGATGGTTATAAATTTGAATTTTGCACGTTTTTTTTAAATAACTTAAATACTAATTAATTAATTATTTATTAATAATTAATTATTAATTTAGTTAATCTGTTGACCGATAGATGGCTATAAATTTGATTTTTTTGCGTTTTTTTAAATAACTTAAATACTAATTAATTAATTATTTATTAATAATTTAGTTAATCTGTTGACCGATAGATGGCTATAAATTTGAATTTTTTGCGTTTTTTTAAATAACTTAAATACTAATTAATTAATTATTTATTAATAGTTAATTATTAATTTAGTTAATCTGTTGACCGATAGATGGCTATAAATTTGAATTTTTTGCGTTTTTTTTTATTACTTAAATACTGATTAATTAATTATTTATTAATAATTAATTATTAATTTAGTTAATCTATTGACCGATAGATGGCTATAAATTTGAATTTTGCACGTTTTTTTTTTAATAATTTAAATACTAATTAATTAATTATTTATTAATAATTAATTATTAATTTAGTTAATATATTAACCGATAGGTGGCCATAAATTTGAATTTTTTGCAGTTTTTTTTTTAAAATTGAGCTATTTACTAATAGATGGCGGCGCTTTAGTAAAATGCAACCAACAATACACGTTGCATCATAGTTTAACTATTTTCCAATAGATGGCGCTGCTTTAAGATGCAACCAACAATACATTTTGCTATAAATTTGAATTTTCCGCGTTTTTTTTTTATTAATTTAGGTTAGGTTGGGTTTAATTATCAATATATTAACCGATAAATGGCTATAAATTTGAATTTCGCGCGTTTTTTTGTAATTATTTATTAATAATTAATTATTAATTTAGTTAATCTATTAACCGATAGGTGGCCATAAATTTGAATTTTTTGCATTTTTTTTTTTTTAAATTGAGCTATTTACTAATAGATGGCGCTTTAGTAAAATGCAACCAACAATACACGTTGCATCATAGTTTAGCTATTTTCCAATAGATGGCGCTGCTTTAAGATGCAACCAACAATACATTTTGCTATAAATTTGAATTTTTCGCGCTTTTTTTTTATTAATTTAGGTTAGGTTTGGTTTAATTATCAATATATTGACCGATAAATAGCTATAAATTTGAATTTTGCGCGGTTTTTTTGTAATTATTTATTAATAATTAATTATTAATTTAGTTAATCTATTAACCGATAGGTGGCCATAAATTTGAATTTTTTGCAGTTTTTTTTTTTTAAATTGAGCTATTTACTAATAGATGGCGCTTTAGTAAAATGCAACCAACAATACACGTTGCATCATAGTTTAGCTATTTTCCAATAGATGGCGCTGCTTTAAGATGCAACCAACAATACATTTTGCTATAAATTTGAATTTTGCGCGGTTTTTTTGTAATTATTTATTAATAATTAATTATTAATTTAGTTAATCTATTAACCGATAGGTGGCCATAAATTTGAATTTTTTGCATTTTTTTTTTTTTAAATTGAGCTATTTACTAATAGATGGCGCTTTAGTAAAATGCAACCAACAATACACGTTGCATCACAGTTTAGCTATTTCCCAATAGATGGCGCTGCTCTAAGATGCAACCAACAATACATTGTGCTATAAATTTGATTTTTCCGCGTTTTTTTTTTTTTTTAATAATTTAGGTTAGGTTTAGATGCAATTTAGGTTAGGTTAGATGCTTTAAGATGCATCCAACAATACATAAAGTTTTTTTTTTAATAATTTAGGTTAGGTTGGGATCTGGTTAAGTTAAGTTTGATTGAATTTAATTAATTTTATTTGATCTTGACAAAATATAATTTAAATTCAAAATCAAAAAATTTACCTAGAAGCCCCAAAAGGCTAAAATGACTATGTGTAAACTAATTGTAACCTCGAGACATTTTCAAAAAGGTATCGCATGTCAAAATCGGACAATAAATAAGAAAGATGGCAAATAACAATGGCGGCAACTGACAGATGAAACGTCAAAAATTCACAACTTTGTTATTTATGGACCGATTTGAGAAATTCAAAAAGCCTCAACATTGTGACGTTAAGACGAATCCAAATTCGTCAGGTATTCAAGAATCGGACAATAATTAGCGGAGCTACCGGAGCGCCACCTATCGGAAAAAAATTGAAAATTCCAAAAATGCTTCAAATTGTCTGAAACGCATAGAAAACATGAAACCCCCAACCCGCCCCCCTAAAGGTTTTTCTATATATATACAATAGTTCCGGAATTTTTCGGAAAAAAACTTGCTCTAATCGCATTAAGACTAGTCTTAAAAATTGCACAAAAATTCGACAAACAAAAAATATGTCTTTGACATTTTGCAAAAATTTCAAAGACAACGGACCTATATCAAAAAAACTGTTTTTCCCCTTCAATCACGCTCATTCAACATGCAACAACTTTCTTATTTATGAACCGATTTGAAAAATTCAAATAACAAAAATATTGTGGACATTAAGACAATCCTAAATCCATTACGTATTTAATAATCAGACATTAATTAGCCGAAATAAACCAGAAAAACTACTAATTATACTTTTAACGTCTTAATAAAACTCTGACAAGTCGATTAAAACAAACTTTTTTTTTTCGATTTTTAGTACTAAATTTCGTGGGGACTTGTAAAATTTTTTCAATTTTTCACCAACAACAACATTCATTACGCTTCAGCCGTCTGCATCTGCGCGCATCTATTTTATGCATCGGCTTTTACTGTGTGTTTGTTGCTTCACAACAGTAAAACACTACTTTCTATCAAAACCGTAAAACTAAAATTAAAAAAAAAAAAAAAAAATACTACTACTAATATTTTATTTGTTGTATCAATTAAATTAAAAATCAAACATCAACCAAATTATTATTTGTTGTGTTTTAACAAATTTTCAGTCGGGCATTTATTATGGAATAATAATAGATAATTGAATTTATTAAGTGGGGGAATTGTTTTTATTCCTTTACACCATAATTATATACATAAAAAAAAAAAAAAAAAAAAAAAAAAAATTTTTTTTTTTGCGCCTAAAAATCCAATTGGATTCTTATAAGACAAAATCCAATTGGATTCTGAGAATTCCGCGCGCGCGGAAATCCAATTGGATTCTTATAAGACAACGACCATACCACATTGGTAACTGCCGTTCCTCGTCCGATCAACGAAGCAAAGCAATGTCGGGCGCGGTTAGTACTTGGATGGGTGACCGCTTGGGAACACCGCGTGCCGTTGTCTTTTTTTTTTAAATAAAATAAAAAAAAAATGTTTAAATAAAAAAAATTATTTTTATTTTAGCTCTCTCTCTCTCTCTCTTACACACACAACCTTTCTCTCTCTCTCTCTTACACACACAACCTTTCTCTCTCTCTCTCTTACACACACAACCTTTCTCTCTCTCTCTTACACACACAACCTTTCTCTCTCTCTCTTACACACACAACCTTTCTCTCTCTCTCTTTTTCTTACACACACAACCTTTCTCTCTCTCTTTCTAGGAAAACAACAACAACAATCGATATCGATTACTCAAATATTTATGTAAATATTTTTGGTGGTTCTGAAAAGAACCGATTGATTTTTAATTAAATAATTAATTAAAATTATTTAAGCACGTTCGCCTCGAATACGTCTAGCCAATTGGATGTCTTTCGGCATGATGGTGACACGTTTTGCGTGAATGGCACAAAGATTTGTATCTTCGAAAAGTCCAACCAAATACGCTTCGCTAGCTTCTTGCAATGCCATAACAGCTGAACTTTGGAAACGCAAATCGGTTTTGAAATCCTGTGCAATTTCCCTTACCAAACGTTGGAATGGCAATTTGCGGATCAGCAATTCGGTGCTCTTTTGATAACGACGAATTTCACGCAGAGCCACGGTTCCTGGACGATAACGATGTGGTTTTTTGACACCGCCAGTGGCTGGGGCACTTTTACGAGCAGCCTTGGTAGCAAGTTGCTTACGTGGTGCCTTACCTCCAGTAGATTTTCTGGCAGTTTGCTTGGTACGAGCCATTATTATTTTCAATTAAATTGAAAAAAAAAAATGAAATAATTATTTGCAACGACGACGAAGTGAACACTTTGAATGCACGCTCACAAATAAGAAATTTCTCACTAAACGCACGCTTAAATAAACTTTTCAGGCTACTACCACTCGATTGGTCCGTTTCTACGCTGCAACTTTGCTTGGGGTGGGGCAATTTAATAAAACTAGCGCTGGAAATGCGTACGAGCTCAGTTGCTCACTCGTCTTTCACAGTGATTCTATATACATTTACTTTTCAATTTTAAATCAAAATGACTGGTCGTGGTAAAGGTGGTAAAGGTTTGGGAAAAGGCGGCGCCAAGCGTCATCGTAAAGTGTTGCGTGATAACATCCAAGGTATCACAAAACCTGCTATTCGACGATTGGCTCGACGTGGTGGTGTCAAACGTATTTCTGGTCTCATCTATGAAGAAACTCGTGGTGTTTTGAAAGTATTTCTGGAAAATGTAATCAGAGATGCTGTTACTTACACTGAACACGCCAAGAGGAAAACCGTCACAGCCATGGATGTTGTTTACGCTTTGAAACGACAAGGCCGTACTTTGTACGGATTATTTGTAGACTATTGCATGCGTAGCGCGGTCCAACCAGAGCGCTTGAAACGATGCACTGAAAATTCGGTTTGACAGTGAATTCTATAAATAGGAGGGGACTTAGTTGGAAATTTCACGACCCAGTCTGCATCCAACCGCGGTGCAGAGCAGTCGTTTGCGTGTGCTCCGTTCGCAAATTTCTTCGACTATTTTTAGTTTTACCTGCTATTACTAGTGACTTTGTGTACCTAGTGTGTGTTTTGCGTGTGTTAGTGGCATTTAGTGTTGTGCCTATACAAAACGTAAGCTTTTGAACAATTTTAGAAATTCTGCCACTAAAGGCGAGTTTCGCGTGCGTCTGCCTGTGTGGCCACGCCCACTTTTGTGTTGTGTGTCCAACCAAAACTTTGTGCTGTATTGTGCAGTTTTGTTTTGTGCAGTTCTGTGCTGTGCAGTGACAATTAGTGACAATCTTGTGCAGTTTTGTTTTGTGCAGTTCTGTGCTGTGCAGTGACATTTAGTGACAATCTTGTGCAGTTTTGTTTTGTGCAGTTCTGTGCTGTGCAGTGACAATTAGTGACAATCTTGTGCAGTTTTGCTTTGTGCAGTTCTGTGCCGTGCAGTGACATTTAGTGACAAACTTGTGCAGTCTTGTTTTGTGCAGTTCTGTGCTGTGCAGTGACAATTATACATGTATACATATTAAAAACTGAATAAAGATATTTAAAATCAAAATCAAATCGTCCGATCAACGAAGCAAAGCAATGTCGGGCGCGGTTAGTACTTGGATGGGTGACCGCTTGGGAACACCGCGTGCCGTTGTCTTTTTTTTTTAAATAAAAAAAAAAAAATGTTTAAATAAAAAAAATTATTTTTATTTTAGCTCTCTCTCTCTTTCTTACACACACAACCTTTCTCTCTTTCTCTCTCTTACACACACAACCTTTCTCTCTCTCTTTCTTACACACACAACCTTTCTCTCTCTCTTTCTAGGAAAACAACAACAACAATCGATATCGATTACTCAAATATTTATGTAAATATTTTTGGTGGTTCTGAAAAGAACCGATTGATTTTTAATTAAATAATTAATTAAAATTATTTAAGCACGTTCGCCTCGAATACGTCTAGCCAATTGGATGTCTTTCGGCATGATGGTGACACGTTTTGCTTTTGATAACGACGAATTTCACGCAACGCCACGGTTCCTGGACGATAACGATGTGGTTTTTTGACACCGCCAGTGGCTGGGGCACTTTTACGAGCAGCCTTGGTAGCAAGTTGCTTACGTGGTGCCTTACCTCCAGTAGATTTTCTGGCAGTTTGCTTGGTACGAGCCATTATTGAAAAAAAAAATGAAATAATTATTTGCAACGACGACGAAGTGAACACTTTGAATGCACGCTCACAAATAAGAAATTTCTCACTAAACGCACGCTTAAATAAACTTTTCAGGCCACTACCACTCGATTGGTCCGTTTCTACGCTGCAACTTTGCTTGGGGTGGGGCAATTTAATAAAACTAGCGCTGGAAGTGTGTACGAGCTCAGTTGCTCACTCGATTTTCACAGTGACACTATATACATTTATTTTTCAATTTTAAATCAAAATGACTGGTCGCGGTAAAGGTGGTAAAGGTTTGGGAAAAGGCGGCGCCAAGCGTCATCGTAAAGTGTTGCGTGATAACATCCAAGGTATCACAAAACCTGCTATTCGACGATTGGCTCGACGTGGTGGTGTCAAACGTATTTCTGGTCTCATCTATGAAGAAACTCGTGGTGTTTTGAAAGTATTTCTGGAAAATGTAATCAGAGATGCTGTTACTTACACTGAACACGCCAAGAGGAAAACCGTCACCGCCATGGATGTTGTTTACGCTTTGAAACGACAAGGCCGTACTTTGTACGGATTTGGAGGTTAATTAATTAATTAACACAACAACAACAAAAAATCGGTTCTTTTTAGAACCACAATTTTTTTTACAAAAATATTCATTAAATCGTTCGTATTATAATTACGCAAACACATAATTACATTCATTCAATTCATTTACATTCATTCATAATTACCTAATTTTCCTAATTACATTCATTCGTATCGCGAGATTACGATAAATCCTTTTAGTCTCTTAATTTATTTGATTAAAAATAAATCTTTGATTCTTTAATTACACAATTTGCTAAATATGTAATTAAAATATTCATAATTACGTTCATTCATATCGAGATTACGAGAAACAATTATTTTTTAATTTTACTTGATTAAAAATAAATCTTTGAATTTTTAATTACGCAATTTGCTAATTATGTAATTGAAGATTATTATTAGATTAATAATCTATTATTTACAATTGACAATAATGTGTGATGAGAGAGAGAATAAAGAAAGATATGTTTGAGAGAGAGAGAGATATATATATAGATATACTGTATGTAAGAGAGACAGATATATTGTTAAGTTTATTATATATATTAATATATTTTTTAATTACGTTTTTAATAAATTAGATAAAATTGCCAAATTAATTAATTTGGTGGCCCTGAAAAGGGCCGGTATTTTCTATGATTTTTAATCTGGATGATGATTACGTCAAATTTATGCTTTCTTTTCGGTTTTCTTGGGCAAAAGAACAGCTTGAATGTTGGGTAAGACACCACCTTGTGCAATTGTCACGCCCGACAATAGTTTGTTCAATTCCTCATCGTTTCTGATGGCCAATTGTAAATGACGTGGAATAATACGAGTTTTCTTGTTGTCACGGGCTGCATTTCCCGCCAATTCCAACACTTCAGCCGCCAAGTATTCCATTACAGCTGCCAAATATACTGGAGCTCCAGCACCGACACGTTCAGCATAATTACCTTTGCGTAAAAGCCGATGAATTCGGCCCACTGGAAATTGAAGTCCGGCTCTGCTACTACGTGACTTTGCCTTTCCCTTCACTTTTCCACCTTTGCCGCGTCCACTCATGATTTTTGTGTTTTTAAATTATTTGAAATAAGCTTTGAAAGCGCTCGAGAAGAACAACAACTGTTCACCTCGAATGTGTAAAACGTACTGAATATTCCGACGCAAAAGCACCTATATTTGTAGACTATTGCATGCGTAGCGCGGTCCAACCAGAGCGCTTGAAACGATGCACTGAAAATTCGGTTTGACGGTGAATTGTATAAGAGGGGATTTGAACGGAAATTTTCTACCATTCGTCGCTTAGCATTCGTGTTAAACGCTACTCTCTCTCTCGATTCGATATTAAAACAACAAATCAGCATCATGCCACCCAAGACAAGTGGGAAAGCAGCCAAAAAAGCTGGAAAAGCTCAGAAAAACATTTCGAAAACTGACAAGAAAAAGAAGCGCAGGAGGAAGGAAAGTTACGCAATCTACATTTACAAAGTGTTGAAGCAAGTCCATCCTGATACTGGAATTTCGAGTAAGGCAATGAGCATCATGAACAGTTTTGTTAATGATATTTTCGAACGAATTGCCGCTGAGGCATCTCGTTTGGCTCATTACAACAAACGTTCGACAATTACCAGCAGAGAAATTCAAACAGCAGTTCGTCTACTTTTGCCTGGTGAATTAGCCAAGCACGCAGTCAGTGAAGGAACAAAAGCCGTCACCAAGTACACAAGTTCCAAATAATTTGGTTCTGCAGCACAACATCTCAAACAAAAAATCGGTTCTTTTTAGAACCACAAATTTAATTAATTTAGAAATTTTCTAATATCAAAAACGATAAAAAAAAAACACTTAAATTCACTTATTAATATTTTTCATTCAAATTTAATTAATCAAATTAATTTTTTTAAATTATACTAAATTCTCTTTGAAAATCTACAAATAAATTATATTAACATTAAATAAATAATTAATAGAATATACTTAATTTAATTTCAATAAATTGTTATTGAACGACCAATACAATTTTTTCCCCTCGTTGTTTACAATTTTGCTGTGGAAAATTCCACATATTTTTATATACATATTCCCAAATACTATCTGATTTACTCACTTTTTCAACCAATATTCTATAAATAATTATTAAACACTTCACATAATATATAGTACAAGTAGTATTATTTTATTAATTTTTATTTGTTTTTATTTTTTCAATCAATTAACTTGCAATTAAAAATCAATTACGTTTGAAAATAATATTATTTCAATTGTAATATAATCAATTGAAGTGTACATTTAGCAAAAAATTCTACTACCTGATTTAATTCTGTTTGAATTTCAATTTTTTGGGGTTGTTTACATTTTTACTATGGAAAAACCCACTAATTCTCATTTATTCTCAATGCGCATTTTTCTCTATTATTGCATCGAAAAATATTAAAATTACATTATTTTTTTTTTATTTTTATGAAAATACTGTAAATAATAATCAGTTTAATTTAATTGTTAGTTATTTTCGATAGAATTTAGAAATATTATGAGAAAATGCTGCATTCATTTGTTAAATGCGTAGTACAACTTGTGAAATTTTCAAATTGATTTTAAAAATACTTTCACATAATATTTCATTTCAAATTTATGTTTACCTATAAATGTAGATGTTTTACAATGTAAATCAATTAGTTTCAGGTCGATTCATATCGATTTTCATTAGCAAAAAGCCAATTTAAATCAACTTGTAGCCAGAAAAATCACAAATATTTCGACATTTTTGCTAATTACATCTAAACCGCTAAACGAATTACCATAATTCTTTCTGCATTTCGTAGCGAGTATTCCAGTTAACAATCGTGCAAAAACAGATTGATAATACATCATTTGGTTTGCGAGTAAATTGCAATAGCATCATTGAAAAATTTCCACTAACAGATTGAAACTCGAACATTTTGTGTGAAATAATTTCGTATATGGACGGTCACGTTGCGGGTTGCAACGTATTTATCTCTCTTAGCACTTGTTGCCGGAGCTGGCAGTTCTCTCTTGCTCTCTGAAGCCTCGCTCCGTCAGTCAGCTACTTTTCTACGAGTGTAACTACCATTCTTTAATATTCTAAGTTTCTCTTATTCTCATTATCCTAATCCACAAAAATACAAAGTGCGCGAATAACAATCCGACCGACCCATACTTGTGCGACGGTTCGGTACGACTCGCTGTGACCCTGTACGACCCGTGCGTTGGTGCTCGCTCGCCCCGTTTATATACTTTATCGCTAGTGTTTACCATTTGTTCGCCGTACGCTCGTTAGTGCTTGCTCGCCCTGTGTATATACTTTCTATCGCTATTGTTCACGGATGCTCACCAGTGCTCGCCACACGCTCGTTTGTGCTCGTTCATTCCAACCGCGGTAATCTTAATTGCTAGTGTTTGTCACTCACTCGCAACGCTCGCCGCATGCTCACCAGTGCTCGCCGCACGCTCGTTTGTGCTCGTTTATTCCAATCGGTGTAATATCAATTGTAGGTGTTCGTCACACACTTGCAACGCTCGCCGCATGCTCGCCGGTGCTCGCCGCACGCTCGTTAGTGCTCAACGCAGAATCCACTCAGATTCAAAATTCTAACACATTCCGCAATCGACATCATGGCGTCTGATCAAACGTGGGGCCTAGGTTCGAGCACGAACCCATTCGTATCCACCAGCACCCCAGCCGAGGCACCAAAGATTGAAATTTCCAACGATGACTGGAAAATTCTGTCGGAAGTTCTTTCACCTGAGTTCAAACCCTACCAATCGTTTCCTAGTATCGCAGAAACTATGTGGCGCCCAAACGAAGATTCACTACAACAGGATCCAAAACCACTCGACCAACAACAACATACAAACAAATTACAACTACTAATTCCATGGACTTCGACTGCTCCAACGTTTTCCGGAAACATCCTGGAAGACCCGCGTAAGTTTTTGCATGACATGCTGAACTTGTACAAGAAACACGGTATCGCAGTGGAAAAATATACGGAATTCACAATCAAACAACTGCGAGACAAGGCAAGTACACGTTTTTTGCCTTACATTAAGCTGTACTCTTGGGATCAATTTCTCGATGCATTTGAATTTGAGTACGAAAACACGGCACGCATTTCCGAGCTCAAAGCAATCGCGTATAGTGAAGTACAGAAGGACGAATCAGCAGAACTATTTATGTTACGCAAAAAGGCGCTGTTCACACGAGTGGAACCGGACATGCGCGAATTCCACCTAGTCGAAATTTTGATAAATCAACTGAAACCAGAACTATCAATTAACTTACGTCGCCACCCCCCAACGCGATTTGACGCACTGCTAGAAGAAGTACGCGTCTTGGATCGCGACTTAAATCGCGAGCAACCAGTGGAAAACAAGAAACAAACAACAGTGCTCCCACAGTGTCGACACTGCCCAGAGAAACACTACCACAGCAACTGTCCAGTTCTGGCCAATAAACGACAGGAAAACACAAACAGAGGTTTGCATTCGAGAAACCAGCAGACCTCTCAATAAACATGGTTTCTCACACACCCGGCTTACCAATTATTCGAATCAAAATTGACGCACAAGATTACACAGCGCTAATCGATTCAGGCGCAAGCGTAAATTTTATTCGAAAAGGATTAACCACCAATTCACCAAGGCACCACAATAGAATCCACATTCGCCAAGCAATATCGTCAGCCAGCGTTCTACACAGCGACCAGACAATAACCGCGCTAATCAATTTTGGCAGTTTTGAAGAAGCAACTTCGTTTCACGTGGTCGAAAATCTTCAGCAGGAGATTGTATTTGGGTATAACTGGTTGGTACAACAGGATGCGCAGCTAGATTTTGCGCGCCAATGTTTGTATTTTGGCAAACAAAATCGCTCAACAGTCTACTGGGGAAGTACTAACTATCAAAACCATCGCAAACCAACACTGCCAACTTTGACAAATCTAGATGAAAAGGAACAAGTGATGTATCAGAAGATTATCAACGAATTTACCAACGTATTCGACTCAACACTGCAACCACCATCTACCAACGCGACAGAGCACAAAATCACGCTGCACAATCCGAAACCAGTGCAAATTCGACCCCGGAAGTACTCCAACGAGAAGCTCCAGATCATTGAGCAGCAAATCGAAGAAATGTTAACAGCAGGCATAATCGAGCCAAGTCAGTCAAACTTTTCGTCACCAATCCACATAGTGGCGAAAAAGAATGGAAAACACCGATTCTGCATCGATTATCGGCAACTCAATACTCAAACGCGAGACGAGACCGCTCAGTTACCAGCTATACAGGACGCAATTCGTGAGTTCGGCGAAGCTAAAATATTTTCGGTATTAGATCTGAGCAGCGGCTACTGGCAGATACCCTTGGAAAAACACACTAAACCTTTAACGGCATTCACGACTCCAGATGGATCGACTTACCAATTCACGGTAATGCCATTTGGATTAAAAAACGCACCCGCAACATTTCAAAAATTAATGACACAGAAGGTTCTGCACGGTTATCTAAATAAATTTTGCAAAGTTTATTTGGATGACATCATCATATTTTCGAAAACAACGGAAGAACACGCACAACACTTAAGGTTGGTACTGGAACGAATTCAGCAAAACAAACTGCGATGTGCACCAGAGAAATGCACGTTGGCTCAATCCAACATCGAGTTTCTTGGTCACAGTATCTCGGCAGAAGCCAATCATCCAATCGCAGCTCACATTGACCAAATCGAAAACTATCCAGCACCAAAATCACGAAAACAACTTCGAGGCTTTATCGGAATCTGTAACTGGGTACGAGAATACGTTCCAAATTTTGCAACAATGGCGGCCACATTAACAGACTTGCTAAGCGAAAAACGCCGCTGGAAATGGTCCGAAGAAGAGCAAAACGCATTCGACCACATCAAACAGGAACTGAAGAAACCACTTAAACTCAGCAGACCCAATCACAATCTGGCGTTTATTCTACAAACGGACGCAAGCGCTAAAGGTATGGGAGCAGTACTGTATCAGACCGAAGGCGACCAGAAGTATATCATTTCGTACGCCAGTGCAAGATTCAACCAAACCGAACGCGCATACCACGTCAACGAGCAAGAATGTTTGGCGGTCATTTGGGCGATAAAGCGATATCGCCACTTTTTGGAGGATCGACCATTCACCTTACGAACAGACAGCCGAGCAATTACATGGTTAAACCAGGTAAAGGATTCGAAAACTAAACTGGCACGATGGTCACTATTACTACAGGAGTTTAGTTTTCAAATCGAACACTGTCCAGGATCAACAAACCAATTGCCCGACTACCTATCTCGTAACCCTGGGAACGAGCAAGTACCCACCGATATGCTAAATGACGAACATTTGACACCACCTACGCAAGGAGAAGAAAAATTGAACGTGCTGGAAATGGAGACCCTAGACGACCAAGTGATGAGGAGCCAAAGAAATAGCACCACGCACCAAACACTCGTGGCTAAATGGCAGCGAATCCAGTTGGATGGAGTATCGGAACCAGGAGACAAGACATTCTCAACCTTGTACGCGGTAAAAGACAACATATTATACGAGAGAGGCCAAAACATTTGGAAAATGTGTGTACCATTGGACATGCAAGCACGAGTTCTAAACGAATTCCACGACAGCCCATTGGCCGGACACCCAGGACGCGACGAAACCTATCGCGCAATTCGGCAACGCTTCACATGGATCGGTTTAGAATCAACAGTGCGAAAATACGTAAAGGGCTGCATTATCTGTTCAACCGTGAAAGCAGGGACGCCACAAGCTCCAGCACCACTACGTGCGCACGTTCCCACACAACCATGGGAATCAATTAGTATCGACATACTAGGACCATACCCACATTCATTCAACAACAATCGATACATTATTATGGCTGAAGACTTGTTTACAAGATGGATTGAGGCTAGACCATGCGAAAAAGCTAGACGAAAAGACGTTATTGCGTTTCTCGAAACAGACATCTTTTCGCGCTACGGCTATCCGCGACAAATTATATCGGACCAGGGATCCCAAATGAAAGGTCCAAAATGGGAGAAGTATTTGAATAAATTCAACATTCAGCCGTGGACAACGGCAGCTTACCATCAAAGAGCGAATCCCGTTGAACGACGCGTCCAAGAATTTAAAAAAAGTCTGCGTACCTTACTAATCGATAAAAACGAACGTGCATGGGAGGACCAGCTACCAACAGCACTCTTCCACAACCATTCACGAGAAAACCGAGCAACAGGAGTATCACCAGCCAAAGCGTTATTTGGATCGGAACTTCACCGACCAGGCGAATGGCAAAGACCCAGAGATCACAACGCCGAAGAAACAGCGGAACAACGACGGAACCAGATCCAGCGCCGTCAAAACGTATTTCAACGGAGATACGTAGTAACACCACAAAACGACCACATTACGTTCCAAATCAATGACTACGTAATGACAAAAGCCAGAGGTCATTCAAACTTCGGACCGAAATGGACAGGCCCGCACCAAGTGGTAGACGTCAAGGCGGGTAACATCTACGTTATCAACAAGGACGGAGCGCATACCAAACTTCATGTAGACGATCTACGACCGGCACCGACCAGTGATCCACCAATCTTGTAGTTATTCACATATTAAGATATATTTTGTTTTTTTTTGTATTAGATAATAAATCAGTGCAGTTAACACTCGTCAGAGAGGGGGCCGTGTTGCCGGAGCTGGCAGTTCTCTCTTGCTCTCTGAAGCCTCGCTCCGTCAGTCAGCTACTTTTCTACGAGTGTAACTACCATTCTTTAATATTCTAAGTTTCTCTTATTCTCATTATCCTAATCCACAAAAATACAAAGTGCGCGAATAACAATCCGACCGACCCATACTTGTGCGACGGTTCGGTACGACTCGCTGTGACCCTGTACGACCCGTGCGTTGGTGCTCGCTCGCCCCGTGTATATACTTTCTATCGCTATTGTTCACGGATGCTCACCAGTGCTCGCCACACGCTCGTTTGTGCTCGTTCATTCCAACCGCGGTAATCTTAATTGCTAGTGTTTGTCACTCACTCGCAACGCTCGCCGCATGCTCACCAGTGCTCGCCGCACGCTCGTTTGTGCTCGTTTATTCCAATCGGTGTAATATCAATTGTAGGTGTTCGTCACACACTTGCAACGCTCGCCGCATGCTCGCCGGTGCTCGCCGCACGCTCGTTAGTGCTCAACGCAGAATCCACTCAGATTCAAAATTCTAACACATTCCGCAATCGACATCACACTTAGAAAATTTGTGGCTCATTCTCCGCTCGACCGTTGTCAGGTAGAGTGTTCTCTCGTCGTCGTCAATCGTTTCGTGCGCTATTATAATAATTTGTTGTGTTATTTAATATACATTATTAAATAAAAAAAAAAAAAATGGCAGATATTGAAAATCAAAATTCATCATCGGCAGCATCGCCCAATGTGCAGTCTCCTGTGAAAAAGGAGAAAAAACTGAAAAATCCACGATTGAAACCATCTCATCCACCCACATCAGAAATGGTAAATAATGCAATCAAGGACCTTAAAGAGCGTGGCGGTTCATCATTGCAAGCAATTAAAAAGTACGTAGCTGCCAATTACAAAGTGGACGCGGAAAAAGTGTCGCCGTTCATCAAGAAATATTTAAAAGCGGCCGTTCTATCTGGATCCTTAATTCAAACCAAAGGCAAAGGTGCATCTGGTTCATTTAAATTGGCCACTACGGGGTCGTCATCAGCCGCCGCTACCGCCGCCGCCGCAAAAAAAGCTGTAAATAAAAAGAGGAAAAGTGTTGTGAAGAAATCATCATCGCCAGTGAAACGAGTTGGTGTTTCAAAAGCATCTGCTGCCGCCGCCGCCGCCGCCGCTGATAAGAAATCTTCAAAGAAGACCGCCGTTGCAGCTGCAAAAGGTAATAAAAAAGTTGTTGGTGCCGCTGCGAAAAAGGCCGCCGCCGTTGCTGCAATTAAGGCAAAGAAGCCAGCTGCCGCCGAAAAGAAAGCCGCCGCCAAACCAGCGGTTGCCGCCGCCGCCGCCAAAAGTCCATCAAAGGCGAAAAAATCGAATAAAAGTCCAACGAAAAAACCGAAGGCGCCAAAACCAAAAACAACAACCAAAACAGCTGCTGCTGCTTCGTCAAAGGCAAAAAAAGCCGCCTCTCCCAAAAGAAAAAAGTGAATTTTTTCGTTTTGAAAATCAACGCAAATCTTGGAATGCAAATTCCAAAACAACAAATGGCCCTTCTCAGGGCCACAAAATTATTTACTATAAATATTCTCGAATTTCGACTTTTTGACAAACATTGCATTTTTAATTGCCCCCTACTTAATTAATTATTCAACTTCAGAACTTAACCGATCCAGTATACACAGAGTGTTTTTTTTTTAATTACTTAATAATTATTAATTAATTAATTATTTATTACTAATTATTTATTAATTTAGTTAATCTATTGACCGATAGATGGCTATAAATTTGAATTTTGCACGTTTTTTTTTTTTAAATAACTTAAATACTAATTAATTAATTATTTATTAGTAATTAATTATTAATTTAGTTAATTTATTGACCGATAGATGGCTATAAATTTGAATTTCGCGCGTTTTTTTTTTAAATAACTTAAATAATAATTAGTTAATTATTTATTAATAATTAATTATTAATTTAGTTAATTTATTGACCGATAGATGGCTATAAATTTGAATTTTTTCAGTTTTTTTTTTAATTATTGAGCTATTTACTAATAGATGGCGCTTTAGTAAAATGCAACCAGCAATACACGTCGCATCACAGTTTAGCTATTTTCCAATAGATGGCGCTGTTCTAAGATGCAACCAACAATACATTTTGCTATAAATTTGAATATTTTGCGGTTTTTTTAATTAACTTAAATACTAATTAACTAATTATTTGTTAATAATTAATTATTAATTTAGTTAATTTATTGACCGATAGATGGCTATAAATTTGAATTTCGCGCGTTTTTTTTAAATAACTTAAATACTAATTAATTAATTATTTATTAATAATTAATTATTAATTTAGTTAATTTATTGACCGATAGATGGCTATAAATTTGAATTTCGCGCGTTTTTTTTTTAAATAACTTAAATACTAATTAATTAATTATTTATTAATAATTAATTATTAATTTAGTTAATTTATTGACCGATAGATGGCTATAAATTTGAATTTTGCGCGTTTTTTTTTTAAAAATAATTTAAATACTAATTAATTATTTATTAATAATTAATTATTAATTTAGTTAATCTATTGACCGATTAATTGGCTATAAATTTGAATTTTGCGCGGTTTTTTTGTAATTATTTATTAATAATTAATTATTAATTTAGTTAATTTATTGACCGATAGATGGCTATAAATTTGAATTTTGCGCGTTTTTTTTAAGTAACTTAAATACTAATTAATTAATTATTTCTTAATAATTAATTATTAATTTAGTTAATTGACCGATAGATGGCTATAAATTTGAATCTCGCGCGTTTTTTTTTTAATTACTTAAATACTGATTAATTAATTATTTATTAATAATTAATTATTAATTTAGTTAATCTATTGTTCGATAGATGGTTATAAATTTGAATTTTGCACGTTTTTTTTAAATAACTTAAATACTAATTAATTAATTATTTATTAATAATTAATTATTAATTTAGTTAATCTGTTGACCGATAGATGGCTATAAATTTGATTTTTTTGCGTTTTTTTAAATAACTTAAATACTAATTAATTAATTATTTATTAATAATTTAGTTAATCTGTTGACCGATAGATGGCTATAAATTTGAATTTTTTGCGTTTTTTTAAATAACTTAAATACTAATTAATTAATTATTTATTAATAGTTAATTATTAATTTAGTTAATCTGTTGACCGATAGATGGCTATAAATTTGAATTTTTTGCGTTTTTTTTTATTACTTAAATACTGATTAATTAATTATTTATTAATAATTAATTATTAATTTAGTTAATCTATTGACCGATAGATGGCTATAAATTTGAATTTTGCACGTTTTTTTTTTAATAATTTAAATACTAATTAATTAATTATTTATTAATAATTAATTATTAATTTAGTTAATATATTAACCGATAGGTGGCCATAAATTTGAATTTTTTGCAGTTTTTTTTTTAAAATTGAGCTATTTACTAATAGATGGCGGCGCTTTAGTAAAATGCAACCAACAATACACGTTGCATCATAGTTTAACTATTTTCCAATAGATGGCGCTGCTTTAAGATGCAACCAACAATACATTTTGCTATAAATTTGAATTTTCCGCGTTTTTTTTTTATTAATTTAGGTTAGGTTGGGTTTAATTATCAATATATTAACCGATAAATGGCTATAAATTTGAATTTCGCGCGTTTTTTTGTAATTATTTATTAATAATTAATTATTAATTTAGTTAATCTATTAACCGATAGGTGGCCATAAATTTGAATTTTTTGCATTTTTTTTTTTTTAAATTGAGCTATTTACTAATAGATGGCGCTTTAGTAAAATGCAACCAACAATACACGTTGCATCATAGTTTAGCTATTTTCCAATAGATGGCGCTGCTTTAAGATGCAACCAACAATACATTTTGCTATAAATTTGAATTTTTCGCGCTTTTTTTTTATTAATTTAGGTTAGGTTTGGTTTAATTATCAATATATTGACCGATAAATAGCTATAAATTTGAATTTTGCGCGGTTTTTTTGTAATTATTTATTAATAATTAATTATTAATTTAGTTAATCTATTAACCGATAGGTGGCCATAAATTTGAATTTTTTGCAGTTTTTTTTTTTTAAATTGAGCTATTTACTAATAGATGGCGCTTTAGTAAAATGCAACCAACAATACACGTTGCATCATAGTTTAGCTATTTTCCAATAGATGGCGCTGCTTTAAGATGCAACCAACAATACATTTTGCTATAAATTTGAATTTTGCGCGGTTTTTTTGTAATTATTTATTAATAATTAATTATTAATTTAGTTAATCTATTAACCGATAGGTGGCCATAAATTTGAATTTTTTGCATTTTTTTTTTTTTAAATTGAGCTATTTACTAATAGATGGCGCTTTAGTAAAATGCAACCAACAATACACGTTGCATCACAGTTTAGCTATTTCCCAATAGATGGCGCTGCTCTAAGATGCAACCAACAATACATTGTGCTATAAATTTGATTTTTCCGCGTTTTTTTTTTTTTTTAATAATTTAGGTTAGGTTTAGATGCAATTTAGGTTAGGTTAGATGCTTTAAGATGCATCCAACAATACATAAAGTTTTTTTTTTAATAATTTAGGTTAGGTTGGGATCTGGTTAAGTTAAGTTTGATTGAATTTAATTAATTTTATTTGATCTTGACAAAATATAATTTAAATTCAAAATCAAAAAATTTACCTAGAAGCCCCAAAAGGCTAAAATGACTATGTGTAAACTAATTGTAACCTCGAGACATTTTCAAAAAGGTATCGCATGTCAAAATCGGACAATAAATAAGAAAGATGGCAAATAACAATGGCGGCAACTGACAGATGAAACGTCAAAAATTCACAACTTTGTTATTTATGGACCGATTTGAGAAATTCAAAAAGCCTCAACATTGTGACGTTAAGACGAATCCAAATTCGTCAGGTATTCAAGAATCGGACAATAATTAGCGGAGCTACCGGAGCGCCACCTATCGGAAAAAAATTGAAAATTCCAAAAATGCTTCAAATTGTCTGAAACGCATAGAAAACATGAAACCCCCAACCCGCCCCCCTAAAGGTTTTTCTATATATATACAATAGTTCCGGAATTTTTCGGAAAAAAACTTGCTCTAATCGCATTAAGACTAGTCTTAAAAATTGCACAAAAATTCGACAAACAAAAAATATGTCTTTGACATTTTGCAAAAATTTCAAAGACAACGGACCTATATCAAAAAAACTGTTTTTCCCCTTCAATCACGCTCATTCAACATGCAACAACTTTCTTATTTATGAACCGATTTGAAAAATTCAAATAACAAAAATATTGTGGACATTAAGACAATCCTAAATCCATTACGTATTTAATAATCAGACATTAATTAGCCGAAATAAACCAGAAAAACTACTAATTATACTTTTAACGTCTTAATAAAACTCTGACAAGTCGATTAAAACAAACTTTTTTTTTTCGATTTTTAGTACTAAATTTCGTGGGGACTTGTAAAATTTTTTCAATTTTTCACCAACAACAACATTCATTACGCTTCAGCCGTCTGCATCTGCGCGCATCTATTTTATGCATCGGCTTTTACTGTGTGTTTGTTGCTTCACAACAGTAAAACACTACTTTCTATCAAAACCGTAAAACTAAAATTAAAAAAAAAAAAAAAAAATACTACTACTAATATTTTATTTGTTGTATCAATTAAATTAAAAATCAAACATCAACCAAATTATTATTTGTTGTGTTTTAACAAATTTTCAGTCGGGCATTTATTATGGAATAATAATAGATAATTGAATTTATTAAGTGGGGGAATTGTTTTTATTCCTTTACACCATAATTATATACATAAAAAAAAAAAAAAAAAAAAAAAAAAAATTTTTTTTTTTGCGCCTAAAAATCCAATTGGATTCTTATAAGACAAAATCCAATTGGATTCTGAGAATTCCGCGCGCGCGGAAATCCAATTGGATTCTTATAAGACAACGACCATACCACATTGGTAACTGCCGTTCCTCGTCCGATCAACGAAGCAAAGCAATGTCGGGCGCGGTTAGTACTTGGATGGGTGACCGCTTGGGAACACCGCGTGCCGTTGTCTTTTTTTTTTAAATAAAATAAAAAAAAAATGTTTAAATAAAAAAAATTATTTTTATTTTAGCTCTCTCTCTCTCTCTCTTACACACACAACCTTTCTCTCTCTCTCTCTTACACACACAACCTTTCTCTCTCTCTCTCTTACACACACAACCTTTCTCTCTCTCTCTTACACACACAACCTTTCTCTCTCTCTCTTACACACACAACCTTTCTCTCTCTCTCTTTTTCTTACACACACAACCTTTCTCTCTCTCTTTCTAGGAAAACAACAACAACAATCGATATCGATTACTCAAATATTTATGTAAATATTTTTGGTGGTTCTGAAAAGAACCGATTGATTTTTAATTAAATAATTAATTAAAATTATTTAAGCACGTTCGCCTCGAATACGTCTAGCCAATTGGATGTCTTTCGGCATGATGGTGACACGTTTTGCGTGAATGGCACAAAGATTTGTATCTTCGAAAAGTCCAACCAAATACGCTTCGCTAGCTTCTTGCAATGCCATAACAGCTGAACTTTGGAAACGCAAATCGGTTTTGAAATCCTGTGCAATTTCCCTTACCAAACGTTGGAATGGCAATTTGCGGATCAGCAATTCGGTGCTCTTTTGATAACGACGAATTTCACGCAGAGCCACGGTTCCTGGACGATAACGATGTGGTTTTTTGACACCGCCAGTGGCTGGGGCACTTTTACGAGCAGCCTTGGTAGCAAGTTGCTTACGTGGTGCCTTACCTCCAGTAGATTTTCTGGCAGTTTGCAAAATGACTGGTCGTGGTAAAGGTGGTAAAGGTTTGGGAAAAGGCGGCGCCAAGCGTCATCGTAAAGTGTTGCGTGATAACATCCAAGGTATCACAAAACCTGCTATTCGACGATTGGCTCGACGTGGTGGTGTCAAACGTATTTCTGGTCTCATCTATGAAGAAACTCGTGGTGTTTTGAAAGTATTTCTGGAAAATGTAATCAGAGATGCTGTTACTTACACTGAACACGCCAAGAGGAAAACCGTCACAGCCATGGATGTTGTTTACGCTTTGAAACGACAAGGCCGTACTTTGTACGGATTATTTGTAGACTATTGCATGCGTAGCGCGGTCCAACCAGAGCGCTTGAAACGATGCACTGAAAATTCGGTTTGACAGTGAATTCTATAAATAGGAGGGGACTTAGTTGGAAATTTCACGACCCAGTCTGCATCCAACCGCGGTGCAGAGCAGTCGTTTGCGTGTGCTCCGTTCGCAAATTTCTTCGACTATTTTTAGTTTTACCTGCTATTACTAGTGACTTTGTGTACCTAGTGTGTGTTTTGCGTGTGTTAGTGGCATTTAGTGTTGTGCCTATACAAAACGTAAGCTTTTGAACAATTTTAGAAATTCTGCCACTAAAGGCGAGTTTCGCGTGCGTCTGCCTGTGTGGCCACGCCCACTTTTGTGTTGTGTGTCCAACCAAAACTTTGTGCTGTATTGTGCAGTTTTGTTTTGTGCAGTTCTGTGCTGTGCAGTGACAATTAGTGACAATCTTGTGCAGTTTTGTTTTGTGCAGTTCTGTGCTGTGCAGTGACATTTAGTGACAATCTTGTGCAGTTTTGTTTTGTGCAGTTCTGTGCTGTGCAGTGACAATTAGTGACAATCTTGTGCAGTTTTGCTTTGTGCAGTTCTGTGCCGTGCAGTGACATTTAGTGACAAACTTGTGCAGTCTTGTTTTGTGCAGTTCTGTGCTGTGCAGTGACAATTATACATGTATACATATTAAAAACTGAATAAAGATATTTAAAATCAAAATCAAATCGTCCGATCAACGAAGCAAAGCAATGTCGGGCGCGGTTAGTACTTGGATGGGTGACCGCTTGGGAACACCGCGTGCCGTTGTCTTTTTTTTTTAAATAAAAAAAAAAAAATGTTTAAATAAAAAAAATTATTTTTATTTTAGCTCTCTCTCTCTTTCTTACACACACAACCTTTCTCTCTTTCTCTCTCTTACACACACAACCTTTCTCTCTCTCTTTCTTACACACACAACCTTTCTCTCTCTCTTTCTAGGAAAACAACAACAACAATCGATATCGATTACTCAAATATTTATGTAAATATTTTTGGTGGTTCTGAAAAGAACCGATTGATTTTTAATTAAATAATTAATTAAAATTATTTAAGCACGTTCGCCTCGAATACGTCTAGCCAATTGGATGTCTTTCGGCATGATGGTGACACGTTTTGCTTTTGATAACGACGAATTTCACGCAACGCCACGGTTCCTGGACGATAACGATGTGGTTTTTTGACACCGCCAGTGGCTGGGGCACTTTTACGAGCAGCCTTGGTAGCAAGTTGCTTACGTGGTGCCTTACCTCCAGTAGATTTTCTGGCAGTTTGCTTGGTACGAGCCATTATTGAAAAAAAAAATGAAATAATTATTTGCAACGACGACGAAGTGAACACTTTGAATGCACGCTCACAAATAAGAAATTTCTCACTAAACGCACGCTTAAATAAACTTTTCAGGCCACTACCACTCGATTGGTCCGTTTCTACGCTGCAACTTTGCTTGGGGTGGGGCAATTTAATAAAACTAGCGCTGGAAGTGTGTACGAGCTCAGTTGCTCACTCGATTTTCACAGTGACACTATATACATTTATTTTTCAATTTTAAATCAAAATGACTGGTCGCGGTAAAGGTGGTAAAGGTTTGGGAAAAGGCGGCGCCAAGCGTCATCGTAAAGTGTTGCGTGATAACATCCAAGGTATCACAAAACCTGCTATTCGACGATTGGCTCGACGTGGTGGTGTCAAACGTATTTCTGGTCTCATCTATGAAGAAACTCGTGGTGTTTTGAAAGTATTTCTGGAAAATGTAATCAGAGATGCTGTTACTTACACTGAACACGCCAAGAGGAAAACCGTCACCGCCATGGATGTTGTTTACGCTTTGAAACGACAAGGCCGTACTTTGTACGGATTTGGAGGTTAATTAATTAATTAACACAACAACAACAAAAAATCGGTTCTTTTTAGAACCACAATTTTTTTTACAAAAATATTCATTAAATCGTTCGTATTATAATTACGCAAACACATAATTACATTCATTCAATTCATTTACATTCATTCATAATTACCTAATTTTCCTAATTACATTCATTCGTATCGCGAGATTACGATAAATCCTTTTAGTCTCTTAATTTATTTGATTAAAAATAAATCTTTGATTCTTTAATTACACAATTTGCTAAATATGTAATTAAAATATTCATAATTACGTTCATTCATATCGAGATTACGAGAAACAATTATTTTTTAATTTTACTTGATTAAAAATAAATCTTTGAATTTTTAATTACGCAATTTGCTAATTATGTAATTGAAGATTATTATTAGATTAATAATCTATTATTTACAATTGACAATAATGTGTGATGAGAGAGAGAATAAAGAAAGATATGTTTGAGAGAGAGAGAGATATATATATAGATATACTGTATGTAAGAGAGACAGATATATTGTTAAGTTTATTATATATATTAATATATTTTTTAATTACGTTTTTAATAAATTAGATAAAATTGCCAAATTAATTAATTTGGTGGCCCTGAAAAGGGCCGGTATTTTCTATGATTTTTAATCTGGATGATGATTACGTCAAATTTATGCTTTCTTTTCGGTTTTCTTGGGCAAAAGAACAGCTTGAATGTTGGGTAAGACACCACCTTGTGCAATTGTCACGCCCGACAATAGTTTGTTCAATTCCTCATCGTTTCTGATGGCCAATTGTAAATGACGTGGAATAATACGAGTTTTCTTGTTGTCACGGGCTGCATTTCCCGCCAATTCCAACACTTCAGCCGCCAAGTATTCCATTACAGCTGCCAAATATACTGGAGCTCCAGCACCGACACGTTCAGCATAATTACCTTTGCGTAAAAGCCGATGAATTCGGCCCACTGGAAATTGAAGTCCGGCTCTGCTACTACGTGACTTTGCCTTTCCCTTCACTTTTCCACCTTTGCCGCGTCCACTCATGATTTTTGTGTTTTTAAATTATTTGAAATAAGCTTTGAAAGCGCTCGAGAAGAACAACAACTGTTCACCTCGAATGTGTAAAACGTACTGAATATTCCGACGCAAAAGCACCTATATTTGTAGACTATTGCATGCGTAGCGCGGTCCAACCAGAGCGCTTGAAACGATGCACTGAAAATTCGGTTTGACGGTGAATTGTATAAGAGGGGATTTGAACGGAAATTTTCTACCATTCGTCGCTTAGCATTCGTGTTAAACGCTACTCTCTCTCTCGATTCGATATTAAAACAACAAATCAGCATCATGCCACCCAAGACAAGTGGGAAAGCAGCCAAAAAAGCTGGAAAAGCTCAGAAAAACATTTCGAAAACTGACAAGAAAAAGAAGCGCAGGAGGAAGGAAAGTTACGCAATCTACATTTACAAAGTGTTGAAGCAAGTCCATCCTGATACTGGAATTTCGAGTAAGGCAATGAGCATCATGAACAGTTTTGTTAATGATATTTTCGAACGAATTGCCGCTGAGGCATCTCGTTTGGCTCATTACAACAAACGTTCGACAATTACCAGCAGAGAAATTCAAACAGCAGTTCGTCTACTTTTGCCTGGTGAATTAGCCAAGCACGCAGTCAGTGAAGGAACAAAAGCCGTCACCAAGTACACAAGTTCCAAATAATTTGGTTCTGCAGCACAACATCTCAAACAAAAAATCGGTTCTTTTTAGAACCACAAATTTAATTAATTTAGAAATTTTCTAATATCAAAAACGATAAAAAAAAAACACTTAAATTCACTTATTAATATTTTTCATTCAAATTTAATTAATCAAATTAATTTTTTTAAATTATACTAAATTCTCTTTGAAAATCTACAAATAAATTATATTAACATTAAATAAATAATTAATAGAATATACTTAATTTAATTTCAATAAATTGTTATTGAACGACCAATACAATTTTTTCCCCTCGTTGTTTACAATTTTGCTGTGGAAAATTCCACATATTTTTATATACATATTCCCAAATACTATCTGATTTACTCACTTTTTCAACCAATATTCTATAAATAATTATTAAACACTTCACATAATATATAGTACAAGTAGTATTATTTTATTAATTTTTATTTGTTTTTATTTTTTCAATCAATTAACTTGCAATTAAAAATCAATTACGTTTGAAAATAATATTATTTCAATTGTAATATAATCAATTGAAGTGTACATTTAGCAAAAAATTCTACTACCTGATTTAATTCTGTTTGAATTTCAATTTTTTGGGGTTGTTTACATTTTTACTATGGAAAAACCCACTAATTCTCATTTATTCTCAATGCGCATTTTTCTCTATTATTGCATCGAAAAATATTAAAATTACATTATTTTTTTTTTATTTTTATGAAAATACTGTAAATAATAATCAGTTTAATTTAATTGTTAGTTATTTTCGATAGAATTTAGAAATATTATGAGAAAATGCTGCATTCATTTGTTAAATGCGTAGTACAACTTGTGAAATTTTCAAATTGATTTTAAAAATACTTTCACATAATATTTCATTTCAAATTTATGTTTACCTATAAATGTAGATGTTTTACAATGTAAATCAATTAGTTTCAGGTCGATTCATATCGATTTTCATTAGCAAAAAGCCAATTTAAATCAACTTGTAGCCAGAAAAATCACAAATATTTCGACATTTTTGCTAATTACATCTAAACCGCTAAACGAATTACCATAATTCTTTCTGCATTTCGTAGCGAGTATTCCAGTTAACAATCGTGCAAAAACAGATTGATAATACATCATTTGGTTTGCGAGTAAATTGCAATAGCATCATTGAAAAATTTCCACTAACAGATTGAAACTCGAACATTTTGTGTGAAATAATTTCGTATATGGACGGTCACGTTGCGGGTTGCAACGTATTTATCTCTCTTAGCACTTAGAAAATTTGTGGCTCATTCTCCGCTCGACCGTTGTCAGGTAGAGTGTTCTCTCGTCGTCGTCAATCGTTTCGTGCGCTATTATAATAATTTGTTGTGTTATTTAATATACATTATTAAATAAAAAAAAAAAAAATGGCAGATATTGAAAATCAAAATTCATCATCGGCAGCATCGCCCAATGTGCAGTCTCCTGTGAAAAAGGAGAAAAAACTGAAAAATCCACGATTGAAACCATCTCATCCACCCACATCAGAAATGGTAAATAATGCAATCAAGGACCTTAAAGAGCGTGGCGGTTCATCATTGCAAGCAATTAAAAAGTACGTAGCTGCCAATTACAAAGTGGACGCGGAAAAAGTGTCGCCGTTCATCAAGAAATATTTAAAAGCGGCCGTTCTATCTGGATCCTTAATTCAAACCAAAGGCAAAGGTGCATCTGGTTCATTTAAATTGGCCACTACGGGGTCGTCATCAGCCGCCGCTACCGCCGCCGCCGCAAAAAAAGCTGTAAATAAAAAGAGGAAAAGTGTTGTGAAGAAATCATCATCGCCAGTGAAACGAGTTGGTGTTTCAAAAGCATCTGCTGCCGCCGCCGCCGCCGCCGCTGATAAGAAATCTTCAAAGAAGACCGCCGTTGCAGCTGCAAAAGGTAATAAAAAAGTTGTTGGTGCCGCTGCGAAAAAGGCCGCCGCCGTTGCTGCAATTAAGGCAAAGAAGCCAGCTGCCGCCGAAAAGAAAGCCGCCGCCAAACCAGCGGTTGCCGCCGCCGCCGCCAAAAGTCCATCAAAGGCGAAAAAATCGAATAAAAGTCCAACGAAAAAACCGAAGGCGCCAAAACCAAAAACAACAACCAAAACAGCTGCTGCTGCTTCGTCAAAGGCAAAAAAAGCCGCCTCTCCCAAAAGAAAAAAGTGAATTTTTTCGTTTTGAAAATCAACGCAAATCTTGGAATGCAAATTCCAAAACAACAAATGGCCCTTCTCAGGGCCACAAAATTATTTACTATAAATATTCTCGAATTTCGACTTTTTGACAAACATTGCATTTTTAATTGCCCCCTACTTAATTAATTATTCAACTTCAGAACTTAACCGATCCAGTATACACAGAGTGTTTTTTTTTTAATTACTTAATAATTATTAATTAATTAATTATTTATTACTAATTATTTATTAATTTAGTTAATCTATTGACCGATAGATGGCTATAAATTTGAATTTTGCACGTTTTTTTTTTTTAAATAACTTAAATACTAATTAATTAATTATTTATTAGTAATTAATTATTAATTTAGTTAATTTATTGACCGATAGATGGCTATAAATTTGAATTTCGCGCGTTTTTTTTTTAAATAACTTAAATAATAATTAGTTAATTATTTATTAATAATTAATTATTAATTTAGTTAATTTATTGACCGATAGATGGCTATAAATTTGAATTTTTTCAGTTTTTTTTTTAATTATTGAGCTATTTACTAATAGATGGCGCTTTAGTAAAATGCAACCAGCAATACACGTCGCATCACAGTTTAGCTATTTTCCAATAGATGGCGCTGTTCTAAGATGCAACCAACAATACATTTTGCTATAAATTTGAATATTTTGCGGTTTTTTTAATTAACTTAAATACTAATTAACTAATTATTTGTTAATAATTAATTATTAATTTAGTTAATTTATTGACCGATAGATGGCTATAAATTTGAATTTCGCGCGTTTTTTTTAAATAACTTAAATACTAATTAATTAATTATTTATTAATAATTAATTATTAATTTAGTTAATTTATTGACCGATAGATGGCTATAAATTTGAATTTCGCGCGTTTTTTTTTTAAATAACTTAAATACTAATTAATTAATTATTTATTAATAATTAATTATTAATTTAGTTAATTTATTGACCGATAGATGGCTATAAATTTGAATTTTGCGCGTTTTTTTTTTAAAAATAATTTAAATACTAATTAATTATTTATTAATAATTAATTATTAATTTAGTTAATCTATTGACCGATTAATTGGCTATAAATTTGAATTTTGCGCGGTTTTTTTGTAATTATTTATTAATAATTAATTATTAATTTAGTTAATTTATTGACCGATAGATGGCTATAAATTTGAATTTTGCGCGTTTTTTTTAAGTAACTTAAATACTAATTAATTAATTATTTCTTAATAATTAATTATTAATTTAGTTAATTGACCGATAGATGGCTATAAATTTGAATCTCGCGCGTTTTTTTTTTAATTACTTAAATACTGATTAATTAATTATTTATTAATAATTAATTATTAATTTAGTTAATCTATTGTTCGATAGATGGTTATAAATTTGAATTTTGCACGTTTTTTTTAAATAACTTAAATACTAATTAATTAATTATTTATTAATAATTAATTATTAATTTAGTTAATCTGTTGACCGATAGATGGCTATAAATTTGATTTTTTTGCGTTTTTTTAAATAACTTAAATACTAATTAATTAATTATTTATTAATAATTTAGTTAATCTGTTGACCGATAGATGGCTATAAATTTGAATTTTTTGCGTTTTTTTAAATAACTTAAATACTAATTAATTAATTATTTATTAATAGTTAATTATTAATTTAGTTAATCTGTTGACCGATAGATGGCTATAAATTTGAATTTTTTGCGTTTTTTTTTATTACTTAAATACTGATTAATTAATTATTTATTAATAATTAATTATTAATTTAGTTAATCTATTGACCGATAGATGGCTATAAATTTGAATTTTGCACGTTTTTTTTTTAATAATTTAAATACTAATTAATTAATTATTTATTAATAATTAATTATTAATTTAGTTAATATATTAACCGATAGGTGGCCATAAATTTGAATTTTTTGCAGTTTTTTTTTTAAAATTGAGCTATTTACTAATAGATGGCGGCGCTTTAGTAAAATGCAACCAACAATACACGTTGCATCATAGTTTAACTATTTTCCAATAGATGGCGCTGCTTTAAGATGCAACCAACAATACATTTTGCTATAAATTTGAATTTTCCGCGTTTTTTTTTTATTAATTTAGGTTAGGTTGGGTTTAATTATCAATATATTAACCGATAAATGGCTATAAATTTGAATTTCGCGCGTTTTTTTGTAATTATTTATTAATAATTAATTATTAATTTAGTTAATCTATTAACCGATAGGTGGCCATAAATTTGAATTTTTTGCATTTTTTTTTTTTTAAATTGAGCTATTTACTAATAGATGGCGCTTTAGTAAAATGCAACCAACAATACACGTTGCATCATAGTTTAGCTATTTTCCAATAGATGGCGCTGCTTTAAGATGCAACCAACAATACATTTTGCTATAAATTTGAATTTTTCGCGCTTTTTTTTTATTAATTTAGGTTAGGTTTGGTTTAATTATCAATATATTGACCGATAAATAGCTATAAATTTGAATTTTGCGCGGTTTTTTTGTAATTATTTATTAATAATTAATTATTAATTTAGTTAATCTATTAACCGATAGGTGGCCATAAATTTGAATTTTTTGCAGTTTTTTTTTTTTAAATTGAGCTATTTACTAATAGATGGCGCTTTAGTAAAATGCAACCAACAATACACGTTGCATCATAGTTTAGCTATTTTCCAATAGATGGCGCTGCTTTAAGATGCAACCAACAATACATTTTGCTATAAATTTGAATTTTGCGCGGTTTTTTTGTAATTATTTATTAATAATTAATTATTAATTTAGTTAATCTATTAACCGATAGGTGGCCATAAATTTGAATTTTTTGCATTTTTTTTTTTTTAAATTGAGCTATTTACTAATAGATGGCGCTTTAGTAAAATGCAACCAACAATACACGTTGCATCACAGTTTAGCTATTTCCCAATAGATGGCGCTGCTCTAAGATGCAACCAACAATACATTGTGCTATAAATTTGATTTTTCCGCGTTTTTTTTTTTTTTTTAATAATTTAGGTTAGGTTTAGATGCAATTTAGGTTAGGTTAGATGCTTTAAGATGCATCCAACAATACATAAAGTTTTTTTTTTAATAATTTAGGTTAGGTTGGGATCTGGTTAAGTTAAGTTTGATTGAATTTAATTAATTTTATTTGATCTTGACAAAATATAATTTAAATTCAAAATCAAAAAATTTACCTAGAAGCCCCAAAAGGCTAAAATGACTATGTGTAAACTAATTGTAACCTCGAGACATTTTCAAAAAGGTATCGCATGTCAAAATCGGACAATAAATAAGAAAGATGGCAAATAACAATGGCGGCAACTGACAGATGAAACGTCAAAAATTCACAACTTTGTTATTTATGGACCGATTTGAGAAATTCAAAAAGCCTCAACATTGTGACGTTAAGACGAATCCAAATTCGTCAGGTATTCAAGAATCGGACAATAATTAGCGGAGCTACCGGAGCGCCACCTATCGGAAAAAAATTGAAAATTCCAAAAATGCTTCAAATTGTCTGAAACGCATAGAAAACATGAAACCCCCAACCCGCCCCCCTAAAGGTTTTTCTATATATATACAATAGTTCCGGAATTTTTCGGAAAAAAACTTGCTCTAATCGCATTAAGACTAGTCTTAAAAATTGCACAAAAATTCGACAAACAAAAAATATGTCTTTGACATTTTGCAAAAATTTCAAAGACAACGGACCTATATCAAAAAAACTGTTTTTCCCCTTCAATCACGCTCATTCAACATGCAACAACTTTCTTATTTATGAACCGATTTGAAAAATTCAAATAACAAAAATATTGTGGACATTAAGACAATCCTAAATCCATTACGTATTTAATAATCAGACATTAATTAGCCGAAATAAACCAGAAAAACTACTAATTATACTTTTAACGTCTTAATAAAACTCTGACAAGTCGATTAAAACAAACTTTTTTTTTTCGATTTTTAGTACTAAATTTCGTGGGGACTTGTAAAATTTTTTCAATTTTTCACCAACAACAACATTCATTACGCTTCAGCCGTCTGCATCTGCGCGCATCTATTTTATGCATCGGCTTTTACTGTGTGTTTGTTGCTTCACAACAGTAAAACACTACTTTCTATCAAAACCGTAAAACTAAAATTAAAAAAAAAAAAAAAAAATACTACTACTAATATTTTATTTGTTGTATCAATTAAATTAAAAATCAAACATCAACCAAATTATTATTTGTTGTGTTTTAACAAATTTTCAGTCGGGCATTTATTATGGAATAATAATAGATAATTGAATTTATTAAGTGGGGGAATTGTTTTTATTCCTTTACACCATAATTATATACATAAAAAAAAAAAAAAAAAAAAAAAAAAAAATTTTTTTTTTTGCGCCTAAAAATCCAATTGGATTCTTATAAGACAAAATCCAATTGGATTCTGAGAATTCCGCGCGCGCGGAAATCCAATTGGATTCTTATAAGACAACGACCATACCACATTGGTAACTGCCGTTCCTCGTCCGATCAAGACGTGTTTTGTAGCAGGCCTACAAAACCGCCCCTGATCAGCGATTTTCGAAATCAAAGTTTAACTTTATTTCGTATCTTCATATTCGTGTGTTTTTATAATTAATCACAATTGTAATTAATTATAAAAAAATTTAATTCGGTTAATTAGAGTTAATTAGCTTTATTGTTTTCTTTTTTTGTGAGATATTGACTCTGTAGTATTAATTAGTGACTGTGTTGTGCTAATAACTAAGCTTTTAAAGCTTAGTTTAAAAACTATAGAAAGAAGGGCCTTTGGCCCTTCTTCCGCCGCGAATTGGACGCTTAATTAGTGTTAATTAGTGTTAATTGTTAGTGCATAACTGTGCTAAATTCTTGTGATTGTGATTAAAAAAAGTTAATCCCCTTTTGTTTGTCAGTTCGGATTATTAAACATTCCGAAGCAAAAAAGTGTCGACAAAACAGCACGGCGAGAGAGGCTCTCGAGCAGCCGGCCGCCGTGCCCCCACACGAAAATGGACGACCCCGAAAATGTCCCATCTACTGAAACTTCACCATCCCATCAAGACGAAAATAAATCTTCGGCTGGACCAGCCACGCCAGAGATCACAGCCAATGTTACTAAAGCCCTTAGTGCGATTGACGCGTTTCTTCTTAAAAAAATGATGACCCTCCCTAACATTGAAAACCTCATTGACAATAAAAACGATGACGACCCCGCCGAGCAGATGATAACTGACGCGCAAAATACACCTGGTCCCAGCACTGGAACCATGGAAATTCCTAAATTTTCCTTGCCGCCAAGGCAAAACAACAAACGAAAAGGTGCACCGTTAAAGTCACCAACGCAAGACGGTTTTCAAACGCCAAAGAAAACGAACCGAAAAACAACCACCAATTTACCTCCCTTTAACCTTAATACCAATAATCCCTTCGATCCACTAACCCAAACCACTTCCCAACCCGACCACAACGCCAGCGCTGCTGGTACTTCAACTGCAGCTGCTGCACCGAAACCGGCGGCAAAGCAACGCCCACCACCACCGCTTATCCTAAGTGGAAAGCCAGGAAACCACCAGCACACGGTAAACTTCATTAAGCAATATGTGAAAAAAGGGTTCCATATCAAATACTCAAAGAACAATTCAAATATATATGTGCAAAATATGTCTGAGTACAAAACGCTTAGAGGCGTTTTGTCCAAAACAGACATAGAATTCCACACATATACCCCACCGGAAGAAAAAACGCATGCATTCATCCTGAACGGAATGCAGGCGGACGCTGACCCTGAAGAAATTATTGACGCCCTCGTTCAAGAATTCAACATCCCGGCAACGAAGTGCTTTAAATTAAAAACCAATTACAACCCCCTCTTTATGGTAATTACCGAAAACACCGTCAACCTAAAGAAATTGCAAGACAAAGTAAAATACCTTTGCTCTTGCAAAATTTTCTGGACGAGGCACTTCAACAATAAAGTCATCATTCAATGTAAGAATTGCCAAAAGTGGGGTCACGCAACAACAAATTGCCACAACAAACCCAGGTGCGTCAAATGCGGCCAGGGCCACCTAACTGCTGATTGCAAATTAGAACTAACTGAGGCACCAACATGTGCCAATTGCAGTGCAGCACACACTGCAAATAGCACAGAGTGCCCAGTGTACATATACCGTATGAAACAAATCAGCAACAACAACAATACAAAAGTACCGCAAAGGACTTATACCGATGCACCGGTACCAACGCACAACGCCTGGACAAGCCGACCGACTTTTCCATCAAGTCAGCCAGCACCGGAGCCCCGCCCACCACTACGCCAGCCGCCTGTCTCACAACATCGCCCAACTGCACCAACCGGAAATAGTGAGTATGGGCAGATCAATGATTTATTTGCATCGATCAAGCAAACAGGCAATCTTATAAATCTCAATAGTGCTCTTCAAGCAATCAATGATTTAAACTCACAATTAGCAGCTGTTCATACGCCAGGGGAGCGTTTACTAATTTTTATTCAATTCGTCACTTTTTCACTGGATAAGTACAATTTTTAAAAAACTACTAATTACACAATGGAATGCAAACAGCATCTTGTACAAAGCTGCTGTAGTCCAAGATTTTTTGCGTCAGCATAATATTGACATTATGCTAGTCACGGAGACCAAACTTATTGAAACTGACGTGTTTGGTATCGGCAACTATAAAATAATACGAAGGGACAGAAATAACGCTAACAATACTCGACAGGGGGGTGTAGCCATTCTCGTTAAAAACACAATTAAATTCAAATTACTACCAGATATAAATTCAACTATAGAAACCGCCTCAATTGAAATAAATGGCATCACCATAATTGTAGCATACAATAACCCACGTAATAAACTTACCTTCACAGAACTTAACAAATTAGTAAACTCAGGCCAGAAGGTCCTAATAATGGGAGATTTGAATTGTGTCCACACTGCGTGGAATAACCACACAGTGAACAGCAATGGCAGAATTTTAAAACGATACCTTGACTCCCATAATGTTAGCCTTTCCTTTCCCACTGATCCTACACATTTCCCAAATAATGGTGGAACTCCCACTACAATTGATTTGGCCATTGTTAAAAACATTGGCCAAATTATTGAACTATCTCAATGGCAGGAACTCGACTCGGACCATAACCCGACATATACTACAATTCAGTCTGACATAATTAAGTCAGACGAATTTATTACTAGTTTCAAAAATACGGACTGGAAACAATTCCGCAAAGATCTAGATCAAAAAATTAAAATAAACTGTAATATCAAAACAAGAGGTGAACTTGACACTGAACTACATAAACTAGTCTCAAACATAAAACAAACACAAAGCAAGCACAGTCAAAAAATTAAATTAAAATCCAAAAAACTCCCTGAAAAGATCCTCAATCTAATCAGGGATAAAAACAAAGCACGCAAACTCTTTCAAAACACCGGTAACAACCTCTACCGGTTAGAGCAAAATAGGCTGACCGGTCAAATCAGACGTGCAATCATCAAATATAAAAATGATGAATGGAATACCCTGCTTAGCAATGCTAAGCCAGACGATAACTCCTTATGGAAAATCACCAAAAAGTACACCAAAGCTAGGCAGAGTATTCCAAACTTACATCACAATAACGTAGAATACATCAGTAATAATGACAAGGCAAGTCTTATTGCTGATGTATTCCATCAAACACACATCCTTGAGCCACACCCTGACAGAGCAGTGGAAACGAGAATCAACAAAAAATATCGGACTCTTTTAACAAAAACAATTGAAATTGAAAATGAATCGCTCGCACTATATTTAACCAAACCATTCAAAGTCCTACAAATAATTAAATCACTAGCCACAAACAAAGCACCCGGGCCGGATAATATCTGCAACAAGACGCTGAAAAACCTATCCAAAAAAGCCATAGTACAACTTACGTATATAATAAACACCAGCATTAAGCTCCAATATTATCCAAAGGCATGGAAAACTGCCACAATAATCCCTGTCCCAAAACCAGGGAAAGAGCACATAAATCCAAAAAATTATAGGCCCATAAGTCTCTTGAGCGCTTTTGGCAAAATTGCTGAAAAAGTCTATTTAGGTTTAATAAATAAACACATCAAGAAAAACAAAATTCTTCCCAATTTTCAGTTTGGTTTTCGTGAACAATTAAGTACGGTGCACCAACTTACAAGAATAATCAACGACATCATTACGGAGTTCAACAAGAACCGCAACACCGTAATGGTGTTGTATGATATTGAAAAGGCATTCGACAGAGTGTGGCAAGAAGCTCTAGTGTACAAATTAAGCCTGTTCCGCTTCCCGGACATCTTAATAAAAATTATAATTAGCTACCTCGCAAACAGACACTTTCGTGTTAAAATAGACAAAGATTTTTCACGCACCCACAGAATTGAGGCTGGAGTACCCCAGGGCTCAGTGCTTGGACCCACTCTCTTCTTAATATTTATAGCAGATATCCCAACATTTGCAAAATCTAGGATAGCGCAATTTGCTGATGATACGGCTGTGTATGCGAATGGATACTGTGCAGAAGTTGCCAACCTGCAAGTCCAGTGCCATACCAACCTATTAATCAATTATTTCAACAAATGGAAAATTAAACTAAACGCAAATAAAACTGAAACCGTTTTATTTACCAAAAAACGGTCAGTTGACATAAACATACGTAGGCCTTTGACAGTTGCAAACGAACGATTTATACACAAAGAAACTGTCAAATACCTTGGTATGACGCTTAGTAAAACACTCACTTTTTCGAGCCACATCGATGCAACTGCTGCAAAAGCGTATGCGCTTATGAATAAATTATTTCCTATTCTAAACAGCTCGTCATATCTAAGTACAGTAAACAAAGTCAGAATTTATAAAGCAATCGTACGGCCAACTATTGCATACGCTGCGCCTGCTTGGTACTCTACTGCCAGCAGGCCCATGCGAAAGCTGCAGCGTATACAAAACAAATTTTTAAGGATAATTACAGGATCGCACAAAAAAACCCGAATAGCTACATTGCATGAAATCACTGATGTCGAAATGCTTAGCGATTACATTGAAAAACTTGCAGCAAACTTTTATAATAACAAAATAAAAGCAAGCACGCTAACAAAAAACATGACAAAAATGCGCTTAAATGATTCATGCAAGGTGAACGGTCGCATACGATACCGTTTCACCTACCAAGCAAAGTCAGGCCATCAGCTGTTTGAGCTAAACTCAAGCGATGACGATGACGATTCAGAAACAAGCGATCATTGAACTTGAACTTTGCGCTGTTATTTATTTCAATTTTATATCTACTCTACGTGTTATTTATTATTGTCCTGTCCACAGATTATATTTACTTTTTATTCTATTTATTAGTCATCCTAACAATCCTAGTCAACAAATTCAATACTATTTACAATTTTATATTACGTGTTATTTATTTTGTCCTGTCCATCATATATTATATTTATTTACTTTATTTATCATTCTAGTCACCAATTCTCAATATTTACATCTTTATATTTCATGTTATTTATTATTGTTTTGTTCCCATTTTATAACTGCCAAATATTCATATATTTATTTACCTTATATTTATTCCACCATTATTATTATTTACACCACATCTAGTTATTCTGTCAAAGGAGATTTAAATCGGTATAAGTATCAAGTAGTTTCGTGGAGCTGTGGTGAAACACAGTCTCTCACGACAGATAGGGCTTGGGTTCGACTCCCAGGATTCGCTTTTAACTTTTTTCACTTTTCTATTTCAAATTTATATTACATTTATTCTAAATCTATTTAAATATTTAAAATCAATATATTTCAATTCAATTCAAACATATTTTTCAATTCAATTCAATTCAATTCAATAACTTACTTTATTAAAATACCATTCACAAATACATTCAGATTTAAATCTATCTTTGTTAGAATTCCTCCAATCCATTTACTTTATCATAAATTCCATTCATGTTCAAATAATATTATTTCTATAGTTTGCTGAACCAAATTCCTCAGAATTTTAATAGTCTTGTGTTTAAAATTATTTGAAAATAAATTGTTACTATCCAGCGACAAAACTGTATGACCTCTGTACGATTCTAATAATAACAGCTGCTAAAATGAAATTTGAAATTCTTGCTATGAGATTGCCTTGTGTAAATGAATTATTGACTTGTCCATACTAAAATTGTGTTCAAAGTGCGAAAACTAAAAAAGTGGGTTACTGGGATGTTTCCCATTTAAATCAATTGTGTTCTGTGTACTATTTATTCTCATGTTTTTTTAACGTATTTGCTTCTGGCCGTATCTGATTGGGTGGGCGTGTCCTGTGAGTTCCCACGGCGCGGAGAGTCCGATTGCTCTGGCTTGTATACTCCTATACAAGCACAAAGAGAGTCGGACCAATGCGTTGGGCGCGAGCGGGCATTCCCCCGCCCACTTTTGATCGGTTGGGGCAAAATGGACGATGTCCACATTTTTGTATTATTTATGTCTTCGTCATATTTTTGTTACATGTATTTACTACATCTTCGGCATCCTAAATGCCAGTTTGATTATCATCAAACACAGATTGTGGGTTTTTGTTTTTATTTTTCCCACTTAAAAATCACCATTTATAAAGCCAGGGTTTTCTAGTTTTCCCTGGTATAAATATAAATTAACTTCTCAATCACATTTTCTTAACTTTCACCATACCACTGTACGTCTGGTTGAGTTGGCTGGCAAACCCATGCTGCGAAGCTGCCAGTGCTTGCACTGCGGTTTTGGGGGCGTGGGGGGGCTTCACATACTCGCTCCAATTCCCCTGGATTTTCCTGGCCTGCTCGACCGGTACACATGTACCGGTACACGCAGCAGCCAGCCGGGGCAGTTGGGGTGGAGGTGTGCGGCTCCGCCTACCAATTTGCGCCAGACCGTTCTTTTGAACAAATTTTTCATTTGTATATCTTATCTCACAATATGTTTATTAAGCTCCATCATGAGCTAGGAAAAACATTCGTTATTTATTTTTAAAATGTTGTATTAACTTTAGGTACTATTGGGAAGGGAGACTGGACCACTTAAGTATTTAATGTAATATCTATCATGTATACATATTAAAAACTGAATAAAGATATTTAAAATCAAAATCGTCCGATCAACGAAGCAAAGCAATGTCGGGCGCGGTTAGTACTTGGATGGGTGACCGCTTGGGAACACCGCGTGCCGTTGTCTTTTTTTTTTAAATAAAATAAAAAAAAAATGTTTAAATAAAAAAAATTATTTTTATTTTAGCTCTCTCTCTCTCTCTCTTACACACACAACCTTTCTCTCTCTCTCTCTTACACACACAACCTTTCTCTCTCTCTCTCTTACACACACAACCTTTCTCTCTCTCTCTTACACACACAACCTTTCTCTCTCTCTCTTTTTCTTACACACACAACCTTTCTCTCTCTCTTTCTAGGAAAACAACAACAACAATCGATATCGATTACTCAAATATTTATGTAAATATTTTTGGTGGTTCTGAAAAGAACCGATTGATTTTTAATTAAATAATTAATTAAAATTATTTAAGCACGTTCGCCTCGAATACGTCTAGCCAATTGGATGTCTTTCGGCATGATGGTGACACGTTTTGCGTGAATGGCACAAAGATTTGTATCTTCGAAAAGTCCAACCAAATACGCTTCGCTAGCTTCTTGCAATGCCATAACAGCTGAACTTTGGAAACGCAAATCGGTTTTGAAATCCTGTGCAATTTCCCTTACCAAACGTTGGAATGGCAATTTGCGGATCAGCAATTCGGTGCTCTTTTGATAACGACGAATTTCACGCAGAGCCACGGTTCCTGGACGATAACGATGTGGTTTTTTGACACCGCCAGTGGCTGGGGCACTTTTACGAGCAGCCTTGGTAGCAAGTTGCTTACGTGGTGCCTTACCTCCAGTAGATTTTCTGGCAGTTTGCTTGGTACGAGCCATTATTATTTTCAATTAAATTGAAAAAAAAAAATGAAATAATTATTTGCAACGACGACGAAGTGAACACTTTGAATGCACGCTCACAAATAAGAAATTTCTCACTAAACGCACGCTTAAATAAACTTTTCAGGCTACTACCACTCGATTGGTCCGTTTCTACGCTGCAACTTTGCTTGGGGTGGGGCAATTTAATAAAACTAGCGCTGGAAATGCGTACGAGCTCAGTTGCTCACTCGTCTTTCACAGTGATTCTATATACATTTACTTTTCAATTTTAAATCAAAATGACTGGTCGTGGTAAAGGTGGTAAAGGTTTGGGAAAAGGCGGCGCCAAGCGTCATCGTAAAGTGTTGCGTGATAACATCCAAGGTATCACAAAACCTGCTATTCGACGATTGGCTCGACGTGGTGGTGTCAAACGTATTTCTGGTCTCATCTATGAAGAAACTCGTGGTGTTTTGAAAGTATTTCTGGAAAATGTAATCAGAGATGCTGTTACTTACACTGAACACGCCAAGAGGAAAACCGTCACAGCCATGGATGTTGTTTACGCTTTGAAACGACAAGGCCGTACTTTGTACGGATTTGGAGGTTAATTAATTAATTAACACAACAACAACAACACACAAAAAAATCGGTTCTTTTTAGAACCACAATTTTTTTTACAAAAATATTCATTAATTCGTTCGTATTATAATTAATTACGCAAACACATAATTACATTCATTCATAATTACCTAATTTTCCTAATTACATTCATTCATATCGAGATTACGATAAAACCTTTTAATCTCTTAATTTATTTGATTAAAAATAAATCTTTGATTCTTTAATTACCAAATTTGCTAAATATGTAATTAAAAGATTCATAATTACGTTCATTCATATCGAGATTACGAGAAACAATTATTTTTTTAATTTATTTGATTAAAAATAAATCTTTGAATTTTTAATTACGCAATTTGCTAATTATGTAATTGAAGATTATTATTAGATTAATAATCTATTATTTACAATTAACACAAATTAATAATAATGTGTGATGAGAGAGAGAGAGAATAAAGAAAATATATGTTTGAGAGAGAGAGAGAGATAGATATACTGTATGTAAGAGAGACAGATATATTGTTAAGTTTATTATATATATATATTAATATATTTTTTAATTACGTTTTTAATAAATTAGATAAAATTGCCAAATTAATTAATTTGGTGGCCCTGAAAAGGGCCGGTATTTTCTATGATTTTTAATCTGGATGATGATTACGTCAAATTTATGCTTTCTTTTCGGTTTTCTTGGGCAAAAGAACAGCTTGAATGTTGGGTAAGACACCACCTTGTGCAATTGTCACGCCAGACAATAGTTTGTTCAATTCCTCATCGTTTCTGATGGCCAATTGTAAATGACGTGGAATAATACGAGTTTTCTTGTTGTCACGGGCTGCATTTCCCGCCAATTCCAACACTTCAGCCGCCAAATATTCCATTACAGCTGCCAAATATACTGGAGCTCCAGCACCGACACGTTCAGCATAATTACCTTTGCGTAAAAGCCGATGAATTCGGCCCACTGGAAATTGAAGTCCGGCTCTGCTACTACGTGACTTTGCCTTTCCCTTCACTTTTCCACCTTTGCCGCGTCCACTCATGATTTTTGTGTTTTTAAATTATTTGAAATACTTTGAAAGCGCTCGAGAAGAACAACAACTGTTCACCTCGAATGTGTAAAACGTACTGAATATTCCGACGCAAAAGCACCTATATTTGTAGACTATTGCATGCGTAGCGCGGTCCAACCAGAGCGCTTGAAACGATGCACTGAAAATTCGGTTTGACAGTGAATTCTATAAATAGGAGGGGACTTAGTTGGAAATTTCACATTGGTCGCTTAGCATTCGTGTTAAACGCTACTCTCTCTCGATTCGATATTAAAACAACAAATCAGCATCATGCCACCCAAGACAAGTGGGAAAGCAGCCAAAAAAGCTGGAAAAGCTCAGAAAAACATTTCGAAAACTGACAAGAAAAAGAAACGCAGGAGGAAGGAAAGTTACGCAATCTACATTTACAAAGTGTTGAAGCAAGTCCATCCTGATACTGGAATTTCGAGTAAGGCAATGAGCATCATGAACAGTTTTGTTAATGATATTTTCGAACGAATTGCCGCTGAGGCATCTCGTTTGGCTCATTACAACAAACGTTCGACAATTACCAGCAGAGAAATTCAAACAGCAGTTCGTCTACTTTTGCCTGGTGAATTAGCCAAGCACGCAGTCAGTGAAGGAACAAAAGCCGTCACCAAGTACACAAGTTCCAAATAATTTGGTTCTGCAGCACAACATCAAACAAACAAAAATCGGTTCTTTTTAGAACCACAAATTTAATTAATTTAGAAATTTTCTAATATTAAAAACGTTAAAAAAAAACACTTAATTTACTTATTAATATTTTTCATTCAAATTTAATTAATCAAATTAATTTTACTAAATTCTATTTGAAAATCTACAATTAAATTAAATGTTAACATTAAATAAATAATTAATAGAATATACTTAATTTAATTTCAATAAATTGTTATTGAACGACCAATACCTTTGTTAATACTAATATCATTTAACTGAAAAATATTACCTACGTACCCTAATTTAGCAAAAAAAAAAAATTCTACCTGTTCTATTTATAGATTTCTCGCAATTTTTTCCCCTGGTTGTTTACAATTTTGCTGTGGAAAATTCCACATATTTTTATATATTCCCATATACTATCTGATTTACTCACTTTTTCAACCAATATTCTATAAATAATTATTAAACACTTTACATAATATACTAGTACAAGTAGTATTATTTTATTAATTTTTATTTGTTTTTATTTTTCCAATCAATTAACTTGCAATTAAAAATCAATTACGTTTGAAAATAATATTATTTCAATTGTAATATAATCAATTGAAGTGTACATTTAGCAAAAAATTCTACTACCTGATTTAATTCTGTTTGAATTTCAATTTTTTGGGGTTGTTTACATTTTTACTATGGAAAAACCCACTAATTCTCATTTATTCTCAATGCGCATTTTTCTCTATTATTGCATCGAAAAATATTAAAATAACATTATTTTTTTTTATTTTTATGAAAATACTGTAAATAATAATCAGTTTAATTTAATTGTTAGTTATTTTCGATAGAATTTAGAAATATTATGAGAAAATGCCGCATTCATTTGTTAAATGCGCAGTACAACTTGTGAAATTTTCAAATTGATTTTAAAAATACTTTCACATAATATTTCATTTCAAATTTATGTTCAACTATAAATGTAGATGTTTTACAATGAAAATCAATTAATTTCAGGTCGATTCGTATCGATTTTCATTAGCAAAAAGCCAATTTAAATCAACTTGTAGCCAGAAAAATCACAAATATTTCGACATTTTTGCTAATTACGTCTAAACCGCTCAACGAATTACTATAATTCTTTCTGCATTTCGTAGTGGGTATTCCAGTTAACAATCGTGCAAAAACAGATTGATAATATATCATTTGGTTTGCGAGTAAATTGCAATAGCATCATTGAAAAATTTCCACTAACAGATTGAAACTCGAACATTTTGTGTGAAATAATTTCGTATATGGACGGTCACGTTGCGGGTTGCAACGTATTTATCTCTCTTAGCACTTAGAAAATTTGTGGCTCATTCTCCGCTCGACCGTTGTCAGGTAGAGTGTTCTCTCGTCGTCCTCGTCAATCGTTTCGTGCGCTATTATAATATTATTATAATAATTTGTTGTGTTATTTAATATACATTATTAAATAAAAAAAAAAAAAATGGCAGATATTGAAAATCAAAATTCATCATCGGCAGCATCGCCCAATGTGCAGTCTCCTGTGAAAAAGGAGAAAAAACTGAAAAATCCACGATTGAAACCATCTCATCCACCCACATCAGAAATGGTAAATAATGCAATCAAGGACCTTAAAGAGCGTGGCGGTTCATCATTGCAAGCAATTAAAAAGTACGTAGCTGCCAATTACAAAGTGGACGCGGAAAAAGTGTCGCCGTTCATCAAGAAATATTTAAAAGCGGCCGTTCTATCTGGATCCTTAATTCAAACCAAAGGCAAAGGTGCATCTGGTTCATTTAAATTGGCCACTACGGGGTCGTCATCAGCCGCCGCTACCGCCGCCGCCGCAAAAAAAGCTGTAAATAAAAAGAGGAAAAGTGTTGTGAAGAAATCATCTTCGCCAGTGAAACGAGTTGGTGTTTCAAAAGCATCTGCTGCCGTCGCCGCCGCCGCTGATAAGAAGTCTTCAAAGAAGACCGCCGTTGCAGCTGCAAAAGGTAATAAAAAAGTTGTTGGTGCCGCTGCGAAAAAGGCCGCCGCCGTTGCTGCAATTAAGGCAAAGAAGCCAGCTGCCACCGAAAAGAAAGCCGCCGCCAAACCAGCGGTTGCCGCCGCCGCCGCCAAAAGTCCATCAAAGGCGAAAAAATCGAATAAAAGTCCAACGAAAAAACCGAAGGCGCCAAAACCAAAAACAACAACCAAAACAGCTGCTGCTGCTTCGTCAAAGGCAAAAAAAGCCGCCTCTCCCAAAAGAAAAAAGTGAATTTTTTCGTTTTGAAAATCAACGCAAATCTTGGAATGCAAATTCCAAAACAACAAATGGCCCTTCTCAGGGCCACAAAATTATTTACTATAAATATTCTCGAATTTCGACTTTTTGACAAACATTGAATTTTTAATTGCCCCCTACTTAATTAATTATTCAACTTCAGAACTTAACCGATCCAGTATACACAAAGTGTTTTTTTTTTAATTACTTAAATAATTAATAATTAATTAATTATTTATTACTAATTATTTATTAATTTAGTTAATAATTAATCCATTGACCGATAGATGGCTATAAATTTAAATTTTGCGCGTTTTTTTTAATTACTTAAATACTAGTTAATTAATTATTTATTAATAATTAATTATTAATTTAGTTAATCTATTTACCGATAGATGGCTATAAATTTGAATTTTGCAGGTTTTTTTTAAATAACTTAAATACTAATTAATTAATTATTTATTAATAATTAATTATTAATTTAGTTAATTTATTGACCGATTGGTGGCTATAAATTTGAATTTTGCGCGTTTTTTTTTAAATTATTTAAATACTAATTAATTAATTATTTATTAATAATTAATTATTAATTTAGTTAATCTATTGACCGATAGATGGCTATAAATTTGAATTTTGTGCGTTTTTTTAAATTACTTAAATACTAATTAATTAATTATTTATTAAAAATTAATTTAGTTAATCTATTGACCGATAGATGGCTATAAATTTGAATTTTTTGCAGTTTTTTTTTAATTATTGAGCTATTTACTAATAGATGGCGCTTTAGTAAAATGCAACCAGCAATACACGTCGCATCACAGTTTGGCTATTTTCCAATAGATGGCGCTGTTCTAAGATGCAACCAACAATACATTTTGCTATACATTTGAATATTTTGCGGTTTTTTTAATTAACTTAAATACTAATTAACTAATTATTTGTTAATAATTAATTATTATTTTAGTTAATCTATTGACCGATAGATGGCTATAAATTTGAATTTTGCGCGTTTTTTTAAATTACTTAAATACTAATTAATTAATTATTTATTAATAATTAATTATTAATTTAGTTAATCTATTGACCAATAGATGGCTATAAATTTGAATTTTGCGCGTTTTTTTTAAATAACTTAAATACTTATTAATTAATTATTTATTAATAATTAATTATTAATTTAGTTAATCTATTGACCAATAGATGGCTATAAATTTTAATTTTGCGCATTTTTTTTAAATAACTTAAATACTAATTAACTAATTATTTGTTAATAATTAATTATTATTTTAGTTAATCTATTGACCGATAGATGGCTATAAATTTGAATTTTGCGCATTTTTTTTAAATAACTTAAATACTAATTAATTAATTATTTATTAATAATTAATTATTAATTTAGTTAATCTATTGACCAATAGATGGCTATAAATTTGAATTTTGCGCGTTTTTTTTAAATAACTTAAATACTTATTAATTAATTATTTATTAATAATTAATTATTAATTTAGTTAATCTATTGACCAATAGATGGCTATAAATTTGAATTTTGCGCATTTTTTTTAAATAACTTAAATACTAATTAACTAATTATTTGTTAATAATTAATTATTAATTTAGTTAATCTATTGACCAATAGATGGCTATAAATTTGAATTTTGCGCGTTTTTTTTAAATAACTTAAATACTAATTAACTAATTATTTGTTAATAATTAATTATTATTTTAGTTAATCTATTGACCGATAGATGGCTATAAATTTGAATTTTGCGCGTTTTTTTTAATTACTTAAATACTAATTAATTAATTATTTATTAATAATTAATTATTAATTTAGTTAATCTATTGACCAATAGATGGCTATAAATTTGAATTTTGCGCGTTTTTTTTAAATAACTTAAATACTTATTAATTAATTATTTATTAATAATTAATTATTAATTTAGTTAATCTATTGACCAATAGATGGCTATAAATTTGAATTTTGCGCATTTTTTTTAAAAAACTTAAATACTAATTAACTAATTATTTGTTAATAATTAATTATTAATTTAGTTAATCTATTGACCGATAAATGGCCATAAATTTGAATTTTTTGCATTTTTTTTTTAATTATTGACTTATTTACTAATAGATGGCGCTTTAGTAAAATGCAACCAGCAATACACGTCGCATCACAGTTTAGCTATTCTCCAATAGATGGCGCTGTTCTAAGATGCAACCAACAATACATTTTGCTATAAATTTGAATTTTGCGCGTTTTTTTTAAAATAATTTAAATACTAATTAATTAATTATTTATTAATAATTAATTATTAATTTAGTTAATTTATTGACCGATAGATGTCTATAAATTTGAATTTCGCGCGTTTTTTTTTTAAATAATTTAAATACTAATTAATTAATTATTTATTAATAATTAATTATTAATTTAGTTAATTTATTAACCGATAGATGACTATAAAATTGAATTTTGCGCGTTTTTTTTTTAAATAACTTAAATACTAATTAATTAATTATTTATTAATAATTAATTATTAATTTAGTTAATCTATTGACCGATAGATGGCTATAAATTTGAATTTTGCACGTTTTTTTTTAATAATTTAAATACTAATTAATTAATTGTTTATTAATAATTAATTATTAATTTAGTTAATCTATTAACCGATAGGTGGCCATAAATTTGAATTTTTTGCAGTTTTTTTTTTAAATTGAGCTATTTACTAATAGATGGCGCTTTAGTAAAATGCAACCAACAATACACGTTGCATCATAGTTTAACTATTTTCCAATAGATGGCGCTGCTTTAAGATGCAACCAACAATACATTTTGCTATAAATTTGAATTTTTCGCGCTTTTTTTTTTATTAATTTAGGTTAGGTTAGGTTAGGTTAGGTTAGGTTAGGTTAGGTTAGGTTAGGTTAGGTTAGGTTTGCACCAGGCGATGAGTGCAGGGTCGAGGGAAGACGAGTTCGAACAGGAGGAAGACTCGAAGAGGAAGAGGAAGAAGAAGTCGCTCTCTCCCTCAAAAACCACCAAGAAAGCGAAGGAGAAGAGCTTCGTGAGAGAAGCCAGTGCGGAGGAGGGCAGGCGCAAACACGCGGAGGCGTGGGCCAAGCTTAAGCGGGGTTGCGAGCAGCTGGCGGGGATTCTTCCCAAGTACCCCAGTACCCAGGCGCAACTCCGCACCAAAATTACGGAGGTACTGGCGAGCTTAAGCAAAGCCGACGACCTACGGATAAGGACTCTGGGCATGGAATATGCCCAGATCGACAAGGCCAAAGCCGAACTGCAGCAATCGCGCGATGCGGTGGCTGAAGAGCAGGCAAGGGTGGACAAAATTAGAAGGATGGTGGAGACCGTGAAGAGTGAGACGGCTAACCGTAGGGCTACGCTTAGGGCTAACATCAGGGCTTTTGAGGAATCAAAAGCCTTAGACGAAGAGTCCAGTAAGGCCGAAGCCAAAGTTTCGCAGGAGAGGGAGGTCACCATCCAGAAGATGTCGGTGGAGATGGAAGAACAGGCCAGGAGAATCTCGACACTGGAGAAGCAATGCGCTGAAGCAACCAAGGGAGTGTGGGCCAAACTGGCCCCACTAGAATCGCTGGCCGACATCAAAACGTTTGAGGACTTTTCACTCTGCGAAAAGAAGAGGTGGAAGAGTGACCTCTTCACCAACACGGAGGTGGTAGTGGGTAACCCCATCACCACTAAAGACTCCACGGTGAAGGTGGTGCTGGTGGAAGGGGACGACCCGGAAATGACCGCCAGCATCCAAAAAATGTATAAGGAAGCGGTACCGGAGATGGCATTGGCTGCAGGCCCGTTTGAGGTGTTGGTGCAGAAAACATCAACATGCTTCAAGTCGGGTGGAGGAGTGCCGGCAGGGCAATGCCAAAGAAAGTTTATTAAAACGACACTCGAGGGTACGCCTAGCGATCTGTGGGCAAAGCTTACCCTCATCAAGAGCGAAACGCTGGAGGACGAGTATGTGGCCCTCCACAGAATCAAAGCCGTCAGCGTTGACACTCTCCAGAAGATGACAGAGTGCATCTTCCAGGGGGGTAACACGCGGGTGGCTATTTTTGTGAGCTCAAAGGAGGTCCCAAAAACCCCCACGACCGAGCAGGGGGTTGGAAGCAGGCGGCCGACAAACCCCCGCGATAAAAACACATTTGCGCTGATAGTTGAAGGCAAGGACAAAGACTACAAGTCCTTGCTGACAACTATCAAAGCATCGGTTAAAGACCTTCCTGCCAGTGCGGCAATAAAAGGGCTGCGGTGCACCCGGGAAGGTAAACTTCTAGTGCTGACGGAGAAGAACCCCGTCACACTGGAAAACCTACGGCAGGCCATTGCGCGGGCTGGGGAGGATGTTGTGGTTCGACGTGCGGGCGGCAGCAGAGGGCAGGAGTCCGTCTTCATCCGAGGGATGGACGCGACTACCACCCGTGAAGAAGTGCTGCAGGCGATAGAGGCCAGGACCGGCAGTTTGGATGGAAAGGGGGCAAGGCTGGGTGAGTTGCGCCCCTACGCCAGTGGTATGCAGGCGGCAACCCTGGTGGTTGGCACGACCGAGGCCCAAAAGCTGCTGAGCAGCAAAACCCTGCGGGTGGGTCTGGTCGACGCCAACATGGAAATGAAGGTTGAGGTGGAGAAATGCTTCCGGTGCTGGGCACACGACCACGTTACGGCCAACTGCACGGGCCCAGACCGAAGGAAGAACTGCCACCGATGCGGCGAGGAGGGACACTTGGCGCGACAATGCAGCAACCCAGAGCATTGCCTGATCTGCAGCACCGAGGGGCACACGGCCGGGAGCAGCAGGTGTGTTGCATTCAGGCAGGCTCTGAAGGCTGCCAGGCAGAATAGTCGGCCCCATCGACCAAAGCTGCTGACCGCGGGGTCGGCTACCAGCAGACCGAGGCAGCCATGCTTCAAGTGCTGGGCGCCGGACCACGTGGCAAGCGACTGCACGGGGCCGGATAGGACTGGCCACTGTTTCCGATGTGGCCTGGCAGGGCACATAGCTACCGGGTGCCAAAACCCCGAGCATTGCGCGCTGTGCGAAATGGACGGACACGCCGCAAGAAGCAAGGGGTGTGAGGCCCTAAGACGCCCTCCACCCGAAGGTAACACCACGGAACCCCCGGTCGCAGATGCGGCCATGGAGGTAGTCCAGAGTAGCGGGGGCGATGAGGACAGCGAAACCCCATCATCGGCAGCTCCGCAACTATAAACGGGTTGGTCGTCGTCCAGGCGAACCTGAACCGCAGTAGGGAGGCCCACGACCTTCTCTACCAGATGGGTAGAGAAAAAGGGGCTGACTTGCTGTTGGTCAGCGAGCCCAACTGGGTCCACGTGCGCGGAGGCGGAGGCTGGGTGGTGGACACTCGTGAGGTAGCAGCACTCAAGATCCTCAAAGGAGCGGCAACCGGTAGAGGTGTCGGCGATGGAGTGGCATGGGTGGAGATGGGGAAACTCGTCGTCTGCTCTTGCTACTTCTCGCCGAACGCTGACGTGTGCCGCTTCGAACGGTTCTTGGGGAATTTGGGTGAGTTGGTCCGCCAGAGGGCTCAGGCTGGCGCGGAGGTCATCGTAGCGGGTGACTTCAACGCTAAGCACGCCCTCTGGGGATCGGCTACTGAAGACTACCGAGGCACGAGGCTCGCGGAGTGGATCGCGGAGCATGAGCTGGAAGTTGCAAACGTTGGCAACGTCCCCACGTTCTCGAGGCGTAATGCCGAGAGCGTGCTGGACGTCACGTTTGCAACCGAGGGGGCGTTGAGACGCATCGAGGACTGGCAGGTGGAAGAGGGAGAAATCCTCAGCGACCACCGGGCCATCAGCTTCCGGATTGGAGACTCGGCTGCAGACGTCCCAGCCAGACCTACACAACCCCACGGATGGCGCTACAAGAACGAGCGGAAGGACATACTCGTGGAGAAGCTTGAGAGCGCACTACGCGACGTAGGCCCTAGCCACGACTGGCAGAAGCTGAGGAAGGCACTGGAGACTGCGTGCGAGGAGGTGCTGCCTCGCTACCGGGGACGGAATCCCAGGAAACCCGTCTACTGGTGGAGTAGCGAGATAGCACAACTCCGGCGTAGCTGCACTCAGCTTCGAAGACGCTGGTCGAGGGCCAAAGGGAAAAGGACACGGGACGAAGAACAGTGCAATGCTCTTCACGAGGATGTTCGAACGGCGCGAAAAGCGCTGCGCGACGCCATTCGGAAAGCCAAGGGGAAATGCTGGGACGCCATTATAGACGCGGTCGACGAAGACGTCTGGGGCGATGGCTATCGCATAGCCAGTAAGAGGATGGGGAAGCAGGTGATGCCAAACCTCAGCACCGCCGCCAAGCTGGCAGCTGTCGATGGGCTGTTCCCGCAGCGTCCAGAAACTGTCTGGCACAACGTGGGCAACGATACATCGGCTGCCCCAGACATCACGGCGGTGGAAGTTGAGCAGGCGGCTAGCCGGATGAAGAATGGCAAGGCGTCGGGTCTGGATGGCATTCCCCCCGAAGTAGTCAAGATCGCGGCAGGAGTGGACCTACAACAAACTGCTCCAGGCGCGCCAATTCCCGAAGGAGTGGAAGACGGCCAGACTTGTTCTGGTCCCCAAGCCTGGGAAGGCGGACGGATCGGTTCGGCCCATCTGTCTCATAGACACGATGGCCAAACTGTATGAGAAGATCCTATGCACCAGAATCACCGGGGAGCTGGACGCTAGTGGTGGACTTCATCCGTGCCAATTCGGATTCCGGGAGGGACGCTCGACGGTGGACGCAATTCTCGAGGTTGTGCGTATGGCGAAGAGTGCCAGGGAGGGCAATTGGAGGCAGCGTGAGCTTTGCATCGGGGTAGCGCTCGATGTGAAGAATGCCTTCAATACTGCCCCGTGGATGCAAATAGCCGAAACACTCGCCAGTAAGGGCACCTCGAGGTATCTTGTGGATACCGTCAGGAGCTACCTGTCGGAGCGAGGAGTCTGCGTGGATGGCACGATGAAGAAAGTCACGTGTGGGGTGCCGCAGGGATCGGTGCTTGGTCCCCTATTGTGGAATGTGGTCTACGGCGGCGTGCTGAGGCTGGAGCTGCCAGAATCGTGCAAGCTCGTGGCCTTTGCCGACGATATTTTTATTGTCGCGATTGCCGGGAGCGAGCGCGAGGTGGCGGCGAAGGCTGAAGCCGTCGCGGAAAGCGTCCGCGGATGGCTGCAGGAACACGGTATGGAGCTGGCTCCCCAGAAAACGGAAGCAGTATGGCTGACGGGTAGGAAACGAGTGGCACCTACAACGCTCAACGTCGCCGGTACTACTGTTGAAGTCAAAAGGGAGCTGAAGTACCTAGGCGTTGTTTTGGACTGTGGCCTGACGTGGACGCGCCACATAGAGGAAGCGGCGATGAAGGGGATGCGGACGGCAAGGGCACTGGGTGCCATTATGCCGAGAACGGGGGGGCCAAAGACGTCGACGAGACGGCTGCTGGCATCGGTTGTCCACTCGGTGGTTTTGTATGCGGCTCCGGTCTGGAGCGACGGATTACGTAGGGCAAGAAACCGAGGTAGACTAACCAAAGCCCAGAGAGTGGTGGCTCTCAGGGTGGCCTGCGCCTACAGGACGGTGTCCACTGTAGCGCTGCAGGTCATTGCTTCGATTATACCAGTTGACCTCATTGCACAGGAGAGGTCAGCAAACTACGAGTGCGAGAAGGCAGCGAGGGTTCTCAACCGAGAGAGCCTCTTTGAGAAGTGGCAGGAGCGATGGCGCTCAGCAGCAGAGGGATCATGGACCAGGACCTTAATCCCCGACGTCCGCAGTTGGGTGCTGCGAGCCCACGGCCAGGTGGGCTACTACCTCACCCAGATGCTGAGCGGCCACGGAAGTTTCGGCGCCTACTTGAAGAGGATCGGTCGAGCGGAGAACGACCGCTGTTGGTACTGCCAGGAACCGGACACTGTGGAGCACACGGTGCTGCGGTGCACACGGTGGGACCTGGATAGGGAAGCGGCAGAAGATGTGGTCGGATGTCCGCTGAACACTGAAACTCTGGTTCCGGCTATGCTTGAGACAGAGGAGAAGTGGGAAGCGGTACATACAATGGTGACCGACATATTGAGGACGAAGGACGAAGACGAACGGTACCTTCGTCGGATGCAAGTGTGAGGGAGGACTTTGAAGGATGACGTCCACAAACATACCCGCCTACTCGTGAGACATGCCTGACGGCATCCAAGGGTGGCGGGCGCTTCGAGACATGGAGGTTTAGTGGGTATGGCACTATTGATTAGTGTCGAGTCCCACACTCCCTCGTAGATATACGAGGGGCGGTGCGTAAAGCATTCCTCCATGTTAAAAAAAAAAAAAAAAAAAAAAAAAAAAAAAAAAAAAAAAAAAAAATGGAACTGCAGCAAGCTATATTATTTTTTAAATAGAAATTTGGCTTGCAAAATTTGTATTTTTGGTTAATAAAATTTTAAATCAGTACGAGAATTTTAAACATTTTTTTTCGGTTTGCGACGGTTTTTTTTTAAAACTTGTTATGTTCAACCGCGTATATGGAACTGCAGCAAGCTATATTATTTTTTAAATAAAAATTTGGCTTGCAAAATTTGTATTTTTGGTTAATAAAATTTTAAATCAGTACGAGAATTTTAAACATTTTTTTTCGGTTTGCGACGGTTTTTTTTAAAACTTGTTAGACGCAACCGTGTATATAGCACCGCAGCAAGCTATATTATTTTTTAGATGAAAATTAGGCTTGCAAAAATCGTATTTTTGGTTAATAAAAATTTAAATCGGTACGAGAATTTTAAACATTTTTTTCGGTTTGCTGCGGTATTTTTCAAAACTTGTTATGTTCAACCGCGTATATAGAATTGCAGCAAGCTATATTATTTTTTAAATAGAAATTTGGCTTGCAAAATTTGTATTTTTGGTTAATAAAATTTTAAATCAGTACGAGAATTTTGAACATTTTTTTTCGGTTTGCGACGGTTTTTTTTAAAACTTGTTATACGCAACCGTGTATATAGCACCGCAGCAAGCTATATTATTTTTTAGGTGAAAATTAGGCTTGCAAAAATCGTATTTTTGGTTAATAAAATTTTAAATCAGTACGAGAATTTTAAACATTTTTTTTCGGTTTGCGACGGTTTTTTTTAAAACTTGTTATACGCAACCGCGTATATAGCACCGCAGCAAGCTATATTATTTTTTTGATGAAAATTTGGCTTGCAAAAATCGTATTTTTGGTTAATAAAAATTTAAATCGGTACGAGAATTTTAAACATTTTTTTTGGTTTGCGGCGGTATTTTTCAAAACTTATTATGTTCAACCGCGTATATGGAATTGCAGCAAGCTATATTATTTTTTAAATAGAAATTTGGCTTGCAAAATTTGTATTTTTGGTTAATAAAATTTTAAATCAGTACGAGAATTTTAAACATTTTTTTTCGGTTTGCGACGGTTTTTTTTAAAACTTGTTATACGCAACCGCGTATATAGCACCGCAGCAAGCTATATTATTTTTTAGATGAAAATTAGGCTTGCAAAAATCGTATTTTTGGTTAATAAAAATTTAAATCGGTACGAGAATTTTAAACATTTTTTTTGGTTTGCGACGGTTTTTTTTAAAACTTGTTATGTTCAACCGCGTATATGGAACTGCAGCAAGCTATATTATTTTTTAAATAAAAATTTGGCTTGCAAAATTTGTATTTTTGGTTAATAAAATTTTAAATCAGTACGAGAATTTTAAACATTTTTTTTCGGTTTGCGACGGTTTTTTTTAAAACTTGTTATACGCAACCGCGTATATAGCACCGCAGCAAGCTATATTATTTTTTAGATGAAAATTAGGCTTGCAAAAATCGTATTTTTGGTTAATAAAAATGTAATCGGTACGAGAATTTTAAACATTTTTTTCGGTTTGCGGTATTTTTCAAAACTTATTATGTTCAACCGCGTATATGGAATTGCAGCAAGCTATATTATTTTTTAAATAGAAATTTGGCTTGCAAAATTTGTATTTTTGGTTAATAAAATTTTAAATCAGTACGAGAATTTTAAACATTTTTTTTCGGTTTGCGACGGTTTTTTTTAAAACTTGTTATACGCAACCGCGTATATAGCACCGCAGCAAGCTATATTATTTTTTAGATGAAAATTAGGCTTGCAAAAATCGTATTTTTGGTTAATAAAAATTTAAATCGGTACGAGAATTTTAAACATTTTTTTTGGTTTGCGGCGGTATTTTTCAAAACTTGTTATGTTCAACCGCGTATATGGAACTGCAGCAAGCTATATTATTTTTTAAATAGAAATTTGGCTTGCAAAATTTGTATTTTTGGTTAATAAAATTTTAAATCAGTACGAGAATTTTAAACATTTTTTTTCGGTTTGCGACGGTTTTTTTTAAAACTTGTTATACGCAACCGCGTATATAGCACCGCAGCAAGCTATATTATTTTTTAGATGAAAATTAGGCTTGCAAAAATCGTATTTTTGGTTAATAAAAATTTAAATCGGTACGAGAATTTTAAACATTTTTTTTGGTTTGCGACGGTTTTTTTTAAAACTTGTTATGTTCAACCGCGTATATGGAACTGCAGCAAGCTATATTATTTTTTAAATAAAAATTTGGCTTGCAAAATTTGTATTTTTGGTTAATAAAATTTTAAATCAGTACGAGAATTTTAAACATTTTTTTTCGGTTTGCGACGGTTTTTTTTAAAACTTGTTATACGCAACCGTGTATATAGCACCGCAGCAAGCTATATTATTTTTTAGATGAAAATTAGGCTTGCAAAAATCGTATTTTTGGTTAATAAAAATTTAAATCGGTACGAGAATTTTAAACATTTTTTTTGGTTTGCGGCGGTATTTTTCAAAACTTGTTATGTTCAACCGCGTATATGGAACTGCAGCAAGCTATATTATTTTTTAAATAGAAATTTGGCTTGAAAAATTTGTATTTTTGGTTAATAAAATTTTAAATCAGTACGAGAATTTTAAACATTTTTTTTCGGTTTGCGACGGATTTTTTTAAAACTTATTATGTTCAACCGCGTATATGGAACTGCAGCAAGCTATATTATTTTTTAAATAGAAATTTGGCTTGCAAAATTTGTATTTTTGGTTAATAAAATTTTAAATCAGTACGAGAATTTTAAACATTTTTTTTCGGTTTGCGACGGTTTTTTTTAAAACTTGTTATGTTCAACCGCGTATATGGAACTGCAGCAAGCTATATTAATTTTTAAATAAAAATTTGGCTTGCAAAATTTGTATTTTTGGTTAATAAAATTTTAAATCGGTACGAGAATTTTAAACATTTTTATTCGGTTTGCGACGGTTTTTTTTAAAACTTGTTATACGCAACCGTGTATATAGCACCGCAGCAAGCTATATTATTTTTTAGATAAAAATTAGGCTTGCAAAAATCGTATTTTTGGTTAATAAAAATTTAAATCGGTACGAGAATTTTAAACATTTTTTTCGGTTTGCGGCGGTATTTTTCAAAACTTGTTATGTTCAACCGCGTATATGGAACTGCAGCAAGCTATATTATTTTTTAAATAGAAATTTGGCTTGCAAAATTTGTATTTTTGGTTAATAAAATTTTAAATCAGTACGAGAATTTTAAACATTTTTTTTCGGTTTGCGACGGTTTTTTTTAAAACTTATTATGTTCAACCGCGTATAAGAAACTGCAGCAAGCTATATTATTTTTTAAATAGAAATTTGGCTTGCAACATTTGTATTTTTGGTTAATAAAATTTTAAATCAGTACGAGAATTTTAAACATTTTTTTTCGGTTTGCGACGGTTTTTTTTTAAAACTTGTTATGTTCAACCGCGTATATGGAACTGCAGCAAGCTATATTATTTTTTAAATAGAAATTTGGCTTGCAAAATTTGTATTTTTGGTTAATAAAATTTTAAATCAGTACGAGAATTTTAAACATTTTTTTTCGGTTTGCGACGGTTTTTTTTTAAAACTTGTTATGTTCAACCGCGTATATGGAACTGCAGCAAGCTATATTATTTTTTAAATAAAAATTTGGCTTGCAAAATTTGTATTTTTGGTTAATAAAATTTTAAATCAGTACGAGAATTTTAAACATTTTTTTTCGGCTTGCGACGGTTTTTTTTAAAACTTGTTATACGCAAACGTGTATATAGCACCGCAGCAAGCTATATTATTTTTTAGATAAAAATTAGGCTTGCAAAAATCGTATTTTTGGTTAATAAAAATTTAAATCGGTACGAGAATTTTAAACATTTTTTTTGGTTTGCGGCGGTATTTTTCAAAAATTGTTATGTTCAAGCGCGTATATGGAACTGCAGCAAGCTATATTATTTTTTAAATAGAAATTTGGCTTGCAAAATTTGTATTTTTTGTTAATAAAATTTTAAATCAGTACGAGAATTTTAAACATTTTTTTTCGGTTTGCGACGGTTTTTTTTTAAACTTATTATGTTCAACCGCGTATAAGGAACTGCAGCAAGCTATATTATTTTTTAAATAGAAATTTGGCTTGCAAAATTTGTATTTTTGGTTAATAAAATTTTAAATCAGTACGAGAATTTTAAACATTTTTTTTCGGTTTGCGACGGTTTTTTTTTAAAACTTGTTATGTTCAACCGCGTATATGGAACTGCAGCAAGCTATATTATTTTTTAAATAAAAATTTGGCTTGCAAAATTTGTATTTTTGGTTAATAAAATTTTAAATCAGTACGAGAATTTTTTTTCGGCTTGCGACGGTTTTTTTTAAAAGTTGTTATACGCAACCGTGTATATAGCACCGCAGCAAGCTATATTATTTTTTAGATGAAAATTAGGCTTGCAAAAATCGTATTTTTGGTTAATAAAAATTTAAATCGGTACGAGAATTTTAAAAATTTTTTTCGGTTTGCGGCGGTATTTTTCAAAACTTGTTATGTTCAACCGCGTATATGAAACTGCAGCAAGCTATATTATTTTTTAAATAGAAATTTGGCTTGCAAAATTTGTATTTTTGGTTAATAAAATTTTAAATCAGTACGAGAATTTTAAACATTTTTTTTCGGTTTGCGACGGTTTTTTTTAAAACTTGTTATACGCAACCGCGTATATAGCACCGCAGCAAGCTATATTATTTTTTAGATGAAAATCAGGCTTGCAAAAATCGTATTTTTGGTTAATAAAAATTTAAATCGGTACGAGAATTTTAAACATTTTTTTTGGTTTGCGGCGGTATTTTTCAAAACTTATTATGTTCAACCGCGTATATGGAACTGCAGCAAGCTATATTATTTTTTAAATAGAAATTAGGCTTGCAAAATTTGTATTTTTGGTTAATAAAATTTTAAATCAGTACGAGAATTTTAAACATTTTTTTTCGGCTTGCGACGGTTTTTTTTAAAACTTGTTATACGCAACCGTGTATATAGCACCGCAGCAAGCTATATTATTTTTAAGATAAAAATTAGGCTTGCAAAATTTGTATTTTTGGTTAATAAAATTTTAAATCAGTACGAGAATTTTAAACATTTTTTTTCGGTTTGCGACGGTTTTTTTTAAAACTTGTTATACGCAACCGTGTATATAGCACCGCAGCAAGCTATATTATTTTTTAGATGAAAATTAGGCTTGCAAAAATCGTATTTTTGGTTAATAAAAATTTAAATCGGTACGAGAATTTTAAACATTTTTTTCGGTTTGCGGCGGTATTTTTCAAAACTTGTTATGTTCAACCGCGTATATGGAACTGCAGCAAGCTATATTATTTTTTAAATAGAAATTTGGCTTGCAAAATTTGTATTTTTGGTTAATAAAATTTTAAATCAGTACGAGAATTTTAAACATTTTTTTTCGGTTTGCGACGGTTTTTTTTAAAACTTGTTATACGCAACCGCGTATATAGCACCGCAGCAAGCTATATTATTTTTTAGATGAAAATTAGGCTTGCAAAAATCGTATTTTTGGTTAATAAAAATTTAAATCGGTACGAGAATTTTAAACATTTTTTTTGGTTTGCGGCGGTATTTTTCAAAACTTATTATGTTCAACCGCGTATATGGAACTGCAGCAAGCTATATTATTTTTTAAATAGAAATTTGGCTTGCAAAGTTTGTATTTTTGGTTAATAAAATTTTAAATCAGTACGAGAATTTTAAACATTTTTTTTCGGTTTGCGACGGTTTTTTTTAAAACTTGTTATGTTCAACCGCGTATATGGAACTGCAGCAAGCTATATTATTTTTTAAATAAAAATTTGGCTTGCAAAATTTGTATTTTTGGTTAATAAAATTTTAAATCAGTACGAGAATTTTAAAAAAAAAATTTCGGTTTGCGACGGTTTTTTTTAAAACTTGTTATACGCAACCGTGTATATAGCACCGCAGCAAACTATATTTTTTTTATAGATGAAAATTAGGCTTGCAAAAATCGTATTTTTGGTTAATAAAAATTTAAATCGGTACGAGAAAAACATTTTTTTCGGTTTGCGGCGGTATTTTTCAAAACTTGTTATGTTCAACCGCGTATATGGAACTGCAGCAAGCTATATTATTTTTTAAAAAGAAATTTGGCTTGCAAAATTTGTATTTTTAGTTAATAAAATTTTAAATCAGTACGAGAATTTTAAACATTTTTTTTTCGGTTTGCGACGGTTTTTTTTAAAACTTGTTATACGCAACCGCGTATATAGCACCGCAGCAAGCTATATTATTTTTTAGATGAAAATTAGGCTTGCAAAAATCGTATTTTTGGTTAATAAAAATTTAAATCGGTACGAGAATTTTAAACATTTTTTTTGGTTTGCGGCGGTATTTTTCAAAACTTGTTATGTTCAACCGCGTATATGGAACTGCAGCAAGCTATATTATTTTTTAAATAGAAATTTGGCTTGCAAAATTTGTATTTTTGGTTAATAAAATTTTAAATCAGTACGAGAATTTTTAACATTTTTTTTCGGTTTGCGACGGTTTTTTTTAAAACTTATTATTCAACCGCGTATATGGAACTGCAGCAAGCTATATTATTTTTTAAATAGAAATTTGGTTTGCAAAATTTGTATTTTTGGTTAATAAAATTTTAAATCAGTACGAGAATTTTAAACATATTTTTTCGGTTTGCGACGGTTTTTTTTAAAACTTGTTATGTTCAACCGCGTATATGGAACTGCAGCAAGCTATATTATTTTTTAAATAAAAATTTGGCTTGCAAAATTTGTATTTTTGGTTAATAAAATTTTAAATCAGTACGAGAATTTTAAACATTTTTTTTCGGTTTGCGACGGTTTTTTTTTAAACTTGTTATACGCAACCGTGTATATAGCACCGCAGCAAGCTATATTATTTTTTAGATGAAAATTAGGCTTGCAAAAATCGTATTTTTGGTTAATAAAAATTTAAATCGGTACGAGAATTTTAAACATTTTTTTCGGTTTGCGGCGGTATTTTTCAAAACTTGTTATGTTCAACCGCGTATATGGAACTGTAGCAAGCTATATTATTTTTTAAATAGAAATTTGGCTTGCAAAATTTGTATTTTTGGTTAATAAAAATTTAAATCGGTACGAGAATTTTAAACATTTTTTTCGGTTTGCGGCGGTATTTTTCAAAACTTGTTATGTTCAACCGCGTATATGGAACTGCAGCAAGCTATATTTTTTTTTAAATAGAAATTTGGCTTGCAAAATTTGTATTTTTGGTTAATAAAATTTTAAATCAGTACGAGAATTTTAAACATTTTTTTTCGGTTTGCCACGGTTTTTTTTAAAACTTGTTATACGCAACCGCGTATATAGCACCGCAGCAAGCTATATTATTTTTTAGATGAAAATTAGGCTTGCAAAAATCGTATTTTTGGTTAATAAAAATTTAAATCAGTACGAGAATTTTAAACATTTTTTTTGGTTTGCGGCGGTATTTTTCAAAACTTATTATGTTCAACCGCGTATATGGAATTGCAGCAAGCTATATTATTTTTTAAATAGAAATTTGGCTTGCAAAATTTGTATTTTTGGTTAATAAAATTTTAAATCAGTACGAGAATTTTAAACATTTTTTTTCGGTTTGCGACGGTTTTTTTTTAAACTTGTTATACGCAACCGCGTATATAGCACCGCAGCAAGCTATATTATTTTTTAGATTAAAATTAGGCTTGCAAAAATCGTATTTTTGGTTAATAAAAATTTAAATCGGCTCGAGAATTTTAAACATTTTTTTCGGTTTGCGGCGGTATTTTTTAAAACTTGTTATGTTCAACCGCGTATATGGAACTGCAGCAAGCTATATTATTTTTTAAATAGAAATTTGGCTTGCAAAATTTGTATTTTTGGTTAATAAAATTTTAAATCAGTACGAGAATTTTAAACATTTTTTTTCGGTTTGCGACGGTTTTTTTAAAACTTGTTATACGCAACCGCGTATATAGCACCGCAGCAAGCTATATTATTTTTTAGATGAAAATTAGGCTTGCAAAAATCGTATTTTTGGTTAATAAAAATTTAAATCGGTACAAGAATTTTAAACATTTTTTTTGGTTTGCGGCGGTATTTTTCAAAACTTATTATGTTCAACCACGTATATGGAACTGCAGCAAGCTATAATATTTTTTAAATAGAAATTTGGCTTGCAAAATTTGTATTTTTGGTTAATAAAATTTTAAATCAGTACGAGAATTTTAAACATTTTTTTTTGGTTTGCGACGGTTTTTTTTAAAACTTGTTATACGCAACCGCGTATATAGCACCGCAGCAAGGTATATTATTTTTTAGATGAAAATTAGGCTTGCAAAAATCGTATTTTTGGTTAATAAGAATTTAAATCGGTACGAGAATTTTAAACATTTTTTTTGGTTTGCGGCGGTATTTTTCAAAACTTGTTATGTTCAACCGCGTATATGGAACTGCAGCAAGCTATATTATTTTTTAAATAGAAATTTGGCTTGCAAAATTTGAATTTTTGGTTAATAAAATTTTAAATCAGTACGAGAATTTTAAACATTTTTTTTCGGTCTGCGACATTTTTTTTTAAAACTTATTATGTTCAACCGCGTATATGGAACTGCAGCAAGCTATATTATTTTTTAAATAGAAATTTGGCTTGCAAAATTTGTATTTTTGGTTAATAAAATTTTAAATCAGTACGAGAATTTTAAACATTTTTTTTCGGTTTGCGACGGTTTTTTTAAAACTTGTTATGTTCAACCGCGTATATGGAACTGCAGCAAGCTATATTATTTTTTAAATAAAAATTTGGCTTGCAAAATTTGTATTTTTGGTTAATAAAATTTTAAATCAGTACGAGAATTTTAAACATTTTTTTTCGGTCTGCGACATTTTTTTTTAAAACTTATTATGTTCAACCGCGTATATGGAACTGCAGCAAGCTATATTATTTTTTAAATAGAAATTTGGCTTGCAAAATTTGTATTTTTGGTTAATAAAATTTTAAATCAGTACGAGAATTTTAAACATTTTTTTTCGGTTTGCGACGGTTTTTTTAAAACTTGTTATGTTCAACCGCGTATATGGAACTGCAGCAAGCTATATTATTTTTTAAATAAAAATTTGGCTTGCAAAATTTGTATTTTTGGTTAATAAAATTTTAAATCAGTACGAGAATTTTAAACATTTTTTTTCGGTTTGCGACGGTTTTTTTTAAAACTTGTTATACGCAACCGCGTATATAGCACCGCAGCAAGCTATATTATTTTTTAGATGAAAATTAGGCTTGCAAAAATCGTATTTTTGGTTAATAAAAATTTAAATCGGTACAAGAATTTTAAACATTTTTTTTGGTTTGCGGCGGTATTTTTCAAAACTTATTATGTTCAACCACGTATATGGAACTGCAGCAAGCTATAATATTTTTTAAATAGAAATTTGGCTTGCAAAATTTGTATTTTTGGTTAATAAAATTTTAAATCAGTACGAGAATTTTAAACATTTTTTTTTGGTTTGCGACGGTTTTTTTTAAAACTTGTTATACGCAACCGCGTATATAGCACCGCAGCAAGGTATATTATTTTTTAGATGAAAATTAGGCTTGCAAAAATCGTATTTTTGGTTAATAAGAATTTAAATCGGTACGAGAATTTTAAACATTTTTTTTGGTTTGCGGCGGTATTTTTCAAAACTTGTTATGTTCAACCGCGTATATGGAACTGCAGCAAGCTATATTATTTTTTAAATAGAAATTTGGCTTGCAAAATTTGAATTTTTGGTTAATAAAATTTTAAATCAGTACGAGAATTTTAAACATTTTTTTTCGGTCTGCGACATTTTTTTTTAAAACTTATTATGTTCAACCGCGTATATGGAACTGCAGCAAGCTATATTATTTTTTAAATAGAAATTTGGCTTGCAAAATTTGTATTTTTGGTTAATAAAATTTTAAATCAGTACGAGAATTTTAAACATTTTTTTTCGGTTTGCGACGGTTTTTTTAAAACTTGTTATGTTCAACCGCGTATATGGAACTGCAGCAAGCTATATTATTTTTTAAATAAAAATTTGGCTTGCAAAATTTGTATTTTTGGTTAATAAAATTTTAAATCAGTACGAGAATTTTAAACATTTTTTTTCGGTTTGCGACGGTTTTTTTTAAAACTTGTTAGACGCAACCGTGTATATAGCACCGCAGCAAGCTATATTATTTTTTAGATGAAAATTAGGCTTGCAAAAATCGTATTTTTGGTTAATAAAAATTTAAATCGGTACGAGAATTTTAAACATTTTTTTCGGTTTGCGGCGGTATTTTTCAAAACTTGTTATGTTCAACCGCGTATATAGAATTGCAGCAAGCTATATTATTTTTTTAATAGAAATTTGGCTTGCAAAATTTGTATTTTTGATTAATAAAAATTTTAAATCAGTACGAGAATTTTAAACATTTTTTTTCGGTTTGCGACGGTTTTTATTAAAACTTGTTATACGCAACCGTGTATATAGCACCGCAGCAAGCTATATTATTTTTTAGGTGAAAATTAGGCTTGCAAAAATCGTATTTTTGGTTAATAAAAATTTAAATCGGTACGAGAATTTTAAACATTTTTTTCGGTTTGCGGCGGTATTTTTCGAAACTTGTTATGTACAACCGCGTATATGGAACTGCAGCAAGCTATATTATTTTTTAAATAGAAATTTGGCTTGCAAAATTTGTATTTTTGGTTAATAAAATTTTAAATCAGTACGAGAATTTTAAACATTTTTTTTCGGTTTGCGACGGTTTTTTTTAAAACTTGTTATACGCAACCGCGTATATAGCACCGCAGCAAGCTATATTATTTTTTAGATGAAAATTAGGCTTGCAAAAATCGTATTTTTGGTTAATAAAAATTTAAATCGGTACGAGAATTTTAAACATTTTTTTTGGTTTGCGGCGGTATTTTTCAAAACTTATTATGTTCAACCGCGTATATGGAATTGCAGCAAGCTATATTATTTTTTAAATAGAAATTTGGCTTGCACAATTTGTATTTTTGGTTAATAAAATTTTAAATCAGTACGAGAATTTTAAACATTTTTTTTCGGTTTGCGACGGTTTTTTTTAAAACTTGTTATACGCAACCGCGTATATAGCACCGCAGCAAGCTATATTATTTTTTAGATGAAAATTAGGCTTGCAAAAATCGTATTTTTGGTTAATAAAAATGTAATCGGTACGAGAATTTTAAACATTTTTTTCGGTTTGCGGCAGTATTTTTCAAAACTTATTATGTTCAACCGCGTATATGGAATTGCAGCAAGCTATATTATTTTTTAAATAGAAATTTGGCTTGCAAAATTTGTATTTTTGGTTAATAAAATTTTAAATCAGTACGAGAATTTTAAACATTTTTTTTCG